>QANY01002162.1:215897-229727 GCA_003255025.1 Datisca glomerata
ATATATATATATAAATTTGGGCTAGTCGACACGCACCTATCATGTGAGAAGGCAAAACACTATAGGTTCAGTCAGTTCAGATAACAAAATAACTTACACTGAGCACATCTGTCAACGTTTTACAGGGGTCAATGGTCTTAACGCAATCTCTGCTCAACAGACCTTACCCAGACGCGACTTGGGTGACGTCCCACTTAGTGTTCATTGATTGTTTCCTGAACTTACTGTAGTACAGTGAGTACTTTCTCAAATGATGGGTGCGTTTCGACTAGCCCAAGTTGGTATCAAAGCCATGATTAGTCTTGGTTATAGTACTGTTTATATCCTCTTTACATTAAGCATACATGGTCACACACACACATGTCTGACTTAAGCTCTGCATCTATACAATCCGTAGCTAATACAGTAACCTCCACATCTGAGGTAACCGAATTAATTGCATATCAAGATGTAAAAGAAGCCTTAGATAAATGGACTATCCCTAAGGTAAAACCTGACACAATATATAAAATTGGAATCTTTGATTTCACTAGCCGTAAAATCATTAAAACATTTGAATATGCCATTCCCTTACAGCATAATGATGATGTTTTATATCTGTTGCATTTGCATGATTTATATCCATTCATGCAAAAATATAAATATGTACATATAGGCTTAGTGCAAATTGCATTAAAACCCTTAACTTTGTTAGGACAGAACACCAGCATACAATGCACCCTTAGATATGGTAGGTGTCTAAACTGGAAAGCTTCCCATATGGGAGCCATAGAGACTAGTTTATCTCATGGACCTATTTATTTTAATATCTATCCGAATTTAAGTGTTGCTTTATCTGACAGCAATCTAGCCAAAGTACTTGAACTTAGAGTTCAATCACAAGGCTATGATTATCTTCCAAGATTTTCTCCCTTTGCTATCCTCTTTCGGATTCATCTTAAGGTTTTGACAACCTTGAATCCTTATACCAGAAAGCAAAGTGAGCAAGTACTGTCCTTATTGATACTAATCTATTTAACAGCCAGGTGGTTGTTCCTCGCATGATTCCTTGGTCTGACATCACCTTTCCTGACACTTGGAAAATTCCCCAGGCTGTCCCTACCAGACCTGTCATCCGACAATCTCTTGATGATGTCATCCAAACTCATGGTGGCAATGCCTATCTTCGTTTTCGGAAACCACCTCTGCCTCTGACCAGAAGCCCTTATAGTCTCAGTCGCCATGGTATACCTCCCTATCAGGTGGAAATCCCCGAATCTTCTTGGGCCTCTTTTGCTGAACCTCATAGATCAGAGGAATCTGATCATTCTTTTCCCCTGGAGGATCAGATTAGAGGAATTCACATCAGCGAAAATCAGATTCCTCATGGTGTTTATGAATCCACCATAAACAGAAGGCCTATGAGCCCAACCGAAAGTGACATGCAATTCAACATTTAAATGGATTTTACACCCAATAGTATGTTAAGACAAAGTCTCCATCAAGATTTTATGCAACCACATTATAAGGATTTCCGATATTGGTATTTCACCAACCATAATCCTCAACAGTTCTTAGACCTAAAGAACCTGTACTACTTCCAATTAGAACAGGATCAATGCCTTCAGTCTTTTCCTGAATGGTATTACCAGCTCACTCAAAGAGTCAAAATAAAAGATGACCAGCAGTTACAAGTTCTCACCAATATACAGAAAACTTGGATAACCACCACTGGTAGAACTTATCATGCTATTCATCCATCACCTTTATCCTTAGAACTGGCTCCAGGACAAGGTAACCAAAAACCATTGGTCATCAACCCCTATACTGAGGTGCCAGATAAGACCAACCATCAGGACATTGTTAAGGTAAAAGATATTGTACATGTAACCAAACAGAACAATTACACTAACCTCTTCCTTCAAACTGTAGGAACACAGTTAACTAGGATTGAGGAACAGGTTTCTCAAATCCAGGAAACCCAATCTAAAACTCCTCCTATGGATAAACTCAAATTAACTATTGAACCAGTTACTCTTAAACCTCCTTTAGATGTCCATAATTTTAAATTAAAATCTAGTAAGAAGGAGGAAGACTTCATGGAAACCATTATGGATAAGATCAAAAACTTAAAGATCTCTACACCTGATAAGACCACACCTGAATCATCTTCAGGACAGTTAAACATGATGAATCATGATGAACCATCTAATCCTAAAGAACCTGAGTATTCCCTCTCTCAAATCTTAGATATTCAAAAGAATTTTGATGATTCCATCAATAAACTATCTTCTAACTATTCTAAAAGACCTACTACTCGTACGGCTTTAATTGGACCAAGTATGTATTATTATCCCAGACCTACTCCTCAAGATATCTTATATGAAGAAGACTTTCTTCATTCTCAGAAATCTTATCATGGCAAAACCATCTACGAATGGAACATAAATGGTAAAACATAATATCAGGTCTTCGAGACCATTCATCAAATGATCATGTACTCTTCTGTGTGTAAGCAGAATGAGAATACAGATCACCAGATCTGCAGATTCCTGGTCAACGGTTTCACAGGAATACTGAAAGGCTGGTGGGACAATTGTCTCACTGAAAGTCAACGCCAAGAAATCTTAGACTCTTTCAAAATACATATTGACCCAATTACTGGTATTCATACCAGAACTGAAGATGCTTGTTACACCCTGGCCCAATCCATTATTCACCATTTCCTTGGCCCAGGAATTGTCAATACTGATAGACACCGAGAACTACTCCAAAACCTGAGATGCCATTCTCTGACTCACTTCAGATGGTATAAAGATGTCTTTCTTATGAAAGTCATGCAGAGAAGTGATGCAAACAATGAACATTGGAAGGCAAAGTTCATTGATGGCCTCCCAAGTCTTTTTGCTGAAAGAGTAAGAAGAAAACTACGTGATAAGCATGATCAAATGGACATTCCTTATGATCAATATACATATGGACATCTCATTGCCCTAGTAATAGAAGAAGGACTAGGATATGAAACTTCAACATATGATGAAGAATCAGAATCTTGACAACAGAAAAGAATTAGGTGAATTCTGTGATCAATTTGCCTATGATACAAAAATCAATTATCCAACCACTTCTTCTTCATCCAAGCCTTCTAGGATTTCCTCAAAAAATCCTAAACCGCATAAGAAATACTTTTCCAAAAAGAAATTCAGACATAAAGAATCTAAATACAAACCTCAACCACACCAGAAACCTCATAACAGCAAAGTCAAAGCCATTTGTTATAAGTGTGGCTTAACTGGACATTTTGCCAACAAATGCCGTTCTAAATTCAAAAGAAAACTTCATGAGTTAGCTCTCGATGAAGACACACAACAAAATATTTTGAATTGCCTCTCTGAAGACAGTTCTAATACTAATTCAGATGATGACGTTGCATATATTTCTGCATCTGAATCTGATTCTTCTGTCACTTCTGAACAACCTGATCAACCTTGCTGCAGCTCTAAGAACTGCAATACCATAACAGAAGCCAATTATTGGAAGGCAATAGTTGAGATGAACGGTTTAGATCTAAAAGGACCAGGTCTAAATGTTTTAACTGATACTCAACGATCTCTTCTTGCCACAGCTGATCAAATCACTGATCCTGAAATGAAACTCAAGTTTCTAGAAACTTGCTACAAGGAATATTCCACTCATGAGATCAAACCTGTAGAAAATTACAGTATGAAAGAATTATTAAACCGTATTCAACAGGAGTATATACCGCATAAACCCGTAACTATTTCTGATCTGAAAATGGAGATTAATATTATTAAATCTAACATCCAACAGTTAAACACTGCACATCAAATCTTTTCTCAAGAGTTGAATCTCTTCAAACAGTCTACAGCCAAAGGGAAAACCCCTGTAGTCTTCCCAGACCTGCCTTCACCAGATCAGCCAGGTCAAAGTCAAAGTCAACCTTTGACTTCACCAGATCAGTCATCTCCTAGTCAAAGTCAAAATTTGACCTTCCCAGATCAGCCTTGTCAGATCTCACCAGATCAGACAAAAGAAAATAATCCATACTTTTTCCTTCTAAACCAGGTCACTTTTCAGAAATGATATACAAAGATTACCTTAGTAATCAAACCTGATTTTCTCATTACTGACGCCGTTGTCCTAGTAGATAGTGGTGTAGATATGAACTGTATTCATGAAGGACTAATCCCTCTAAAATATTTTCATGCAACCACTCAATCCCTCACAAGCGCTAGTGGGAATTCTATGAGAATCCAATATAAAATACCAGAAGCACTTATCTACAAACAGGGAGTTTGCATACATGCCTCATTTGTGCTCATTAAGAATATGACACAAAGTATTATCTTAGGCAATCCTTTCCTTAATTCAATCATGCCTATTACCAGAATTGATACCTCTGGTATCCATACAGTTATTGATACTGTAGATATCATGTTTGAATTCATTACCAAACCTCTACTAAGGAAGTTGATATCATCTGACAGCTGATTGATAATAAGACCAATCAGATTAATCTATTACAAAAAGAGATACACTTTTTGACTGTTGATCAACGCATTCAACAACCCTCAATACAAAAGAGAATTCATATTATTCATAATGAATTCCAATCTGAAACTTGTAGTGATATCCCTAATGCCTTCTCAGATAGAAAGAAACACATTATATCTTTGCCTTATCAGCCTGACTTCAATGAAAAGAATATTCCTACCAAATCAAGACCTAGCCAAATAAAAAAGGAATATTTATATGTATATATATGTATATATATATATATGTATCAGGTTTAACCTTAGGTATATTCCATTTTTCTAATGCTTCTTTTACATCTTGATATATATATATATATACATATATGTACATATCAAGATGTAAAAGAAGCCTTAGATAAATGGACTATACCTAAGGTTAAACCTGACATAATTTATAAAATTGGAACTTTTGATTTCACTAGCTGTAAAATCATTAAAACATTTGAATATGCCATTCCATTACAGAATAATGATGATGTTTTATATCTGTTACATTTGCATGATTTATATCCATTCATGCAAAAATATAAATATGTTCATATAGGATTAGTGCAAGTAGCATTAAAACCTTTAACTCTGTTAGGACAGAACACCAGCATACAATGCACCCTTAGAGATGGTAGGTGTCTGAACTGGAAAGCTTCCCTGATGGGAGCCATAGAGACTAGTTTATCTCATGGACCTATTTACTTTAATATTTATCCGAATTTAAGTATTGCTTTATCTGACAACAATCTAGTCAAAGTTCTTGAACTAAGAGTTCAATCCCATGGCTATGATTATCTTCTCGGATCATCTCCCTTTGCTATCCTCTTTAGGATTCATCTTAAGGTTTTAACAACCTTGAATCCTTATACCAGAAAGCAAAGTGAGCAAGGACATACAGTCCTAATAGATACTAATCTATTTAACAGCCAAGTGGCTGTTCCTCGCATGATTCCTTGGTCTGACATCACCTTTCCTGACACCTGGCAAATTCCCCAGGTTGTTCATACCAGACCTGTCATCCGACAATCTCTTGATGATGTCATCCAAATCTCAAGGTGATAATGTCTACCTTCGTTTTCAAAGACCACCTCTACCTCTGACCAGAAGCCCTTCTAGTCTCAGTTGCCAAACTATACCCCCTATCAGGTGGATCTCCCCGAATCTTCTCGGGCCTCTTTCACTGAACCCTCTAGATCAGAGGAATCTGATCATTTTTCCCCCAGAGGATCAGATTAGAGGAATTCACATCAGCGACAATCAGATTCCTCATGGTGTTTATGAATCCACCAAAAACAGAAGGCCTATGAGCCCTACCGCAAGTGACATGCAATTCAACATTTAGATGGATTTTACACCCAATAGCATGTTAAGACAAAGTCTTCACCAAGATTTTATGCAACCAAAATATAAGAATTTCCGAGATTGGTATTTCACCAACCATAATCCTCAACAGCTCTTAGACCTGAAGAACCTGTACTACTTCCAATTAGAACAGGATCAATACCTTCAATCTTTTTCTGAATGGTATTACCAGCTCACTCAAAGAGTCAAAATAAAAGATGACCAACAGTTACAAGTTCTCACCAATATACAGAAAACTTGGATAACCACCACTGATAGAACTTACCATGCTATTCATCCACCACCTTTATCCTTAGAACTGGCTCCAGGATAAGGTAACCAAAAACCATTGGTCATCAACCCCTATACTGAGGTGCCAGATAAGACCAACCATCAGGACATTGTTAAGGTAAAAGATATTGTACCTGTAACCAAACAGAACAATTACACCAACCTCTTCCTTCAAACTGTAGGAACACAGTTAACTAGGATTGAGGAACAGGTTTCTCAAATCCAGGAAACCCAATCTAAAACTCCTCCAACAGACAAACCCAAATTCACGATTGAACCAGTAACTCTTAAACCTCCTTTAGATGTTTAGAATTTTAAATTAAAATCTAGTAAAAAGGAGGAAGATTTCATGGAAACCATTATGGATAAGATCAAGAATCTGAAGATCTCTACACCTGATAAGACCTCGACACCTGAATCATCTTCAGGATAGTTAAACATGATGAATCAGGATGCACCAAATCCTGAAGAACCTGAAGAGTATTCCCTCTCTCAAACTTAGATATTCAAAAGAATTTTGATGATTCCCTCAATAAACTCTCTTTTAACTATTCAAAAAGACCTACTACCCGTACGGCTTTAATTGGACCAAGTAGGTATTATTATCCCAGACCTACTCCCCAAGATATTTTATATGAATAAGACTTTCTTCATTCTCAGAAATCTTATCATGGCAAAACCATCTACGAATGGAACATAAATGGTAAAACAGAATATCAGGTCTTCGAGACCATTCATCAAATGATCATGTACTCTTTTGTGTGTAAGCAGAATGAGAATACAGATCACCAGATCTGCAGGTTCCTGGTCAATGGTTTTAAAACTGGTATACCATTCTGGTATTCACATTTTAAATCTCATTTCCATATCCATGGGATATTAAATCGGATAATGAATTGTATCCAAGCTTTGGAGACAATACTATTTTTCCGAAAAAGGGCATATTGTGAATGCCACTCTTTAAATTCAGTTTTTAAGATTTCAGGTAAAGTCTCAAAGGTAATACCAAATTTATCCCACCAAAGGAGGAACCAGTTTGGTAATCCTATGTCTAATACTTCAGGACAAATACGGATAAACCATGTATGGTTTCTTATCGGGTTTTGATAATAAAATGTGTTGGTAAAGGATTCAATATAATCCCAATAACTGTATGATCAATATGATCAAATGGACATTCCTTATGATCAATATACATATGGACATCTCATTGCCCTACTAATAGAAGAAGGACTAGGATTATGCAATGATATGAAACTTCAACATATGATGAAGAATCAGAATCTTGACAACAGAAAAGAATTAGGTGAATTCTGTGATCAATTTGCCTATGATACAAAAATCAATTATCCAACCACTTCTTCTTCATCCAAGCCTTCTAGGATTTCCTCAAAACATCCTAAACCGCATAAAAAATACTTTTCCAAAAAGAAATTTAGACATAAAGAATCCAAATATAGACTCCAACCACATCAGAAGTCTCATAACAGCAAAGTCAAAGCCATCTGTTATAAGTGTGGCTTAACTGGACATTTTGCCAACAAATTCCGATCTAAGTTCAAAAGAAAACTTCATGAGTTAACTCTCGATGAAGAAACCCAACAAAAGATTCTGAACTGCCTCTCTGAAGACAGTTCTACTACTAATTCAGATGATGATGTTGCATATATTTCTGCATCTGAATCTGATTCTTCTGTCACTTCTGAACAACCTGATCAACCTTGCTGTAGCTCTAAGAACTGCAATGCTATAACTGAAACCAATTATTGGAAGGCAATAGTTGAGATGAACGGTTTAGATCTGAAAGGACCAGGTCTAAATGTATTAACTGATACTCAACGATCTCTTCTTGCCACAACTAATCAAATCACTGATCCAGAAATGAAACTCAAGTTTTTAGAAACTTGCTACAAAGATTATTCCACTCCTGAAATCAAACCTGTAGAAAATTACAGTATGAAAGAATTATTAAACCGAATTCAACAGGAGTATATACCTCATAAACCCGTAACCATTTCTGATCTGAAAATGAAATTAATATTATTAAATCTGACATCCAAAAGTTAAAAATTGCACATCAAATCTTTTCTCATGAGTTAAATCTCTTCAAACAGTCTACAGCCAAAGGGAAAACCCCTGTAGTCTTCCCAGACCTGCCTTCACCAGATCAGCCAGGTCAAAGTCAAGGTCAACCTTTGACTTCATTAGATCAGCCAGGTCAAAGTCAAGGTCAAACTTTGACTTTCTCAGAACAACCTTGTCCGATCTCACCAGATCAGACGAAAGAAAATAATCCGAAATATTCCTTCTAAACCAGGTCACTTTTCAGAAGTGGTATACAAAGATTACCTTAGTAATCAAACCTGATTTTCTCATTACTGACGCCATTGTCTTAGTAGATAGTGGTGCAGATATGAACTGTATTCATGAAGGATTAATCCCTTTAAAATATTTTCATACAACCACTCAATCTCTCACAAGCGCCAGTGGGAATTCTATGAGAATTCAATATAAAATACCAGAAGCACTTATCTGCAAACAGGGAGTTTGCATACCTGCCTCATTTGTGCTCATCAAGAATATGACACAAAATATTATCTTAGGCAATCCTTTCTTTAATTCCATTATGCCTATTACCAGAATTGACACCTCTGGTATCCATACAGTTGTTGATACAATTGATATTTTCTTTGAATTCATTACCAAACCATACACAAAGAA
This sequence comes from Datisca glomerata, assembly GCA_003255025.1. Classification (NCBI taxonomy): domain Eukaryota; kingdom Viridiplantae; phylum Streptophyta; class Magnoliopsida; order Cucurbitales; family Datiscaceae; genus Datisca; species Datisca glomerata. Next base: position 224,774 of record QANY01002162.1, read on the forward strand.
AGTAGATATCATCAGATATCTGATTGATAATAAAACCAATCAGATCAATTTATTACAAAGAGAAATACACTTCTTAACTGTAGACCAACGTATTCAACAACCAACACTACAAAAGAGAATTCATACTATTCTTCATGAATTCCAATCTGAAACGTGTATATATATACATATATGTGTATATATATATATATACATATATATACATACATATATCTATATACATATACAAGATTATGCAAATATCTAAGTAGTGAAATTTTCAATTTTCCTACAAAGTCTTTTCTTTTTTTAAATATTATGTTCATCATTTTATGACACTTGTTTGAACTAATTATCATCCATGATCATCCCCTTTGCTATTTGATTAGTAATGATTAATGAGGGAAGGAAAGAAAAAATGGCAATTAGTAGACTAAGTAGTAAAAAAAAAAAGACATTTATGTTAAAGAAAACATATTGTTTATTTTGCAACAGAGGAAAGTATTATATGTATAGGTATACATATGTATACATAGGTATACATATATATATGTATACGTATATCTATGTATATGTATATATTCATATACGTATATCTATGTATATGTATATATATGTGTGTGTGTGTGTGTATAAATTTTTTAAAAATTTTTTTTCTTTCATTTATTACATAATATAGTCTTTTTACTTTATTCTTGCATTTTTTTGTATGTTTTATATAATCTCAACATTTTATGTTTTCTATAATTTGACATCCTATAACTTATCTCTATTCTTTTACTTCCATTTTGTTGTAATTATTAACATTAATTTCCTTTACATGTTTATTTATTTAGCATTCTTGCATTGTCATGCTTATAATGCGATTCTTGCATTATTATAATTAATGTTCATATATGTGTGGATTATAATTTTAATAATTAGATTTAGATTTTGTTACTTCTATTATTTAATTTTCACTAAAAAAAAGGCCGACGATGGACTTTGAGATTTTTGGGATACCAAACTTCTCGAACTACTGAGGTGAGGAGTTATTCTTGGGATACCGAGAATAACTCTAATAACGCTTTGATTTAAAAAGATATAAGAATACAACAAAAGTAATTTTTTTAATGGTCTTTGAACCACCCATTAAAAGTAATTTATTTTGTTCATTTCTATGATACAAAATTTCTCAAATGGGATATTCAAAAATAAATCTCTTTAACCTTTGCCTTAAAATAAAAATGGATAGCATTTGATTAAATTTGGTAACCATTTTACAATGGGTGTTGTGGGGTGATAATACTTTCCCCATACACAAACGACTCCCGAACCAATTTTGAGTTTTCGTAGACCAAAAAATTTTTTTATTTTAAAATTGGGTGACCAATCACACCATAAAATGATTGGTGGCGACTCTAAATTTCTTTTTCCTAAAAAAAATGAATTTTTTTAGTCGCCACTCCGCGTCGCACGCACGTTGCGACAGCTTGGCGTCTCCACTGGGGATCTTAACAATTGGTCTAACCATCTTTAGATCAATAGAGAGTCAAGCCAAAATTTCATCCTATGTTATCCTTTTGTATTGGTTCTTGTTTCGTTTATATGATTTATTAATTTTTTTTCCGTAACTGTAGTCGCACATAAGTGTTTCTTACGAAGTATATTTTTTACATAATTTTTACTTTCACACATACACACTAACCCTATGCCAGGGCTTTCACTTTAGGATTAGCGAGAATGAGTAGTGGAATGCCTTCATGGAATCGAGGTTCTCGTGCAGGCTCATGAAAGTTCTCACTCAGGTCGACCCTTTCGGGATACCGTTTGGGGGCCCCTGTTACTCTATTCAGATAACATTGTGGACAACCTGGGAGCCTATTAAGAGATTTTTAGATCCCAACCACACATGTATTATGTTTTTAGAGCCCACATCATGACCAACGTTAGATTTCTGCTAAAATCATGATCAATTTTGTGCATGTATATATGTCTTGTGTCACTTAAACATGTCTTCTCTTCATTTTTTTGATTCTAACTTCATATTTCTGTTTTGCATACATGCATAACGCTACGTAATGGGATTGTAAAGAAGTATTCAATTCATTCATATTTTAGAGACCATGACTCCCACTTCGAGTGTGATAGAAGATCAAGTTACGGTAGCCCAATGGTCAGAGGAATCGCAGAAACATAAAGGAGATTGTCTGAAAAAGGAAGATGTTGTTCTTCTACCATCAATCAATAAGATAAAGTTCTTACGCATTAACTTGGAGAGGTTGAAGAAGATATGGGAGGATTTTTCATCAGAGCAAAAAAGTTTGTTTGTCAGAAAATATGGTCACATAGCTTATCTATTGTACATTATAGTCAACGTTCCCGTCCTTGAAGCTTTAATACATTTCTGGGACCCTCATTATAGATGTTTCACCTTCGGAATAATTGATCTTACTCCCACAATTGAAGAATATCAAGCACTACTGAATGTCCCGTTGCAAAATGCCGACAAAGTTTATAACTATGACAAAAAACTCACGTTGAAGGGAGCTTTGTCTAAGCTCTTGGGTACTGTCCATGCTTCTAAGATTGAGAAAAATTTGAAATTTAAAGGGGGAAATGAGTGTGTGCCGTTGGATTACCTCCTAGATCTCACCCAGAATTTCTTGAAGGATGATAAATGCATGACTCTTTATGCTCTGTGTATTTATGGCACCGTGTTATTTCCAAAGATCCAAGGTTATATGGATGATAAAGTGATAAAAATGTTCCTTCAAGTCGAACATGGGGTTAACCCTGTTATCTCAATTCTCGCTGAGACTATCCGTTCTTTGAATCATATCTGAGTGTCTGGAAAAGGAAAGTTCATCGGCTCCTCAACTCTTTTGTGTATTTGGATTCTCAGCCATCTAAAATGTCCGTTAGATTTCAAGTGTCCTCAAGTTAAGTTCTCAAGTCAATGGGTGAAGACGAGGATGACTATTGCAGAATTTGGAATGGCCAAATGGAATCCGCAGTTTCCCAAAAAAAGGGCTTGGCTCTCATAGCTATCCAAGTTGAAAGATGAGAATGTTATTTGGAAAGCGCATTGGATGCCGTTACACCAATGATCTACAGTGTGGTGATTTTCAATGGGTTCCGCTCCCGGGACCATGGGGTTGTACTAGTTATGCTCCGCTAATGGCACTATGTCAATTATACATGAGACAGTTTGTCCCCACCACGCATGCATTGAAGGATATTGAGGTTAGTTACGATTCTCAAGAAATTGAATTAAAACTACAGCAACTGATTGGAGCTTGGAAAATAACAAGAAGGATGCAGAATGAAAAGAATCGCATGAACTGCACAAAGGAGTATGATGCATGGCTTGAAAGTAGAAACAAAATAATTATCGCCTTACCAATTGAGGATGTACCATCAGCCAAATCACTGGAAGTCCATCAAAATATTGCTAAAAAGGAGGAGCTAGATGAGTTATATGAGGAGCTTCAAAAAGTTCTAGCCCTTTTGGAAGAAAACAGAAGACTAGCAGTCGAGGTGAATTTGTCTGAGAAACACAAAATCAAAGCTGAAGAACGACTCAAAGAGTTAAGAAATAAGGTTGAGGATCAGGCGTATCTAAAACGGAAAAACTCAGGGTTGGGAACTGACACTCGCCGATTGGGCAACAAAATTAGAAAGATGGCAGAAGACAATAAGAACTTGCGAGGGGTAATCTACGAATAAGAGGATCAAGTCGTGAAGTTAGAGAGGGAAAATAAACTGGTACGAGAAATTCTAGAAGAGGTAAAGGGAACTGTTGATAAGAAAAATGCGTACATCATCGAGTTAGAAGAGCAATATGACGCCTTATGATGAATCGTTGATAATTTGTAAGTTGATTTAGAGAATCAAAAAGTTAAAAAGACTGAGTCAACAAATGATTCTGAAGAATTATTGAAAGTCCTCGCAAGCCTTGAGCACCAAGTTAGAGCTTATCATAACGTGGCGAAAAGGTTGGCAAGAAACAATGACGCTAATGTTGATATACTGAAATATGATTATCAGTTGCTACAACAAGAGTACAACTCGATTCGACAACGATTTGGGCATGTTGTGGAATGGCTTAAAGGCATGGCTGTGAGAGCAGGCAATTTGGCCGAACAAGCTTCATTTTTGAAGAAAAATGTCTTGCCTATCCATCCTAGTGGGGAGAACTTGTCTAAATTTTTGGAAGAAGTCAACCGGGATTTGGGTCATTTTGGTCGTTTTGTATGAACTCATGTTATGAAGTAATGTAATTGACTTCTACATACTCAAATGTAGTGGATGGCTCTACTAATTGAATGAAATTGATTACTTTAGAACTTTCACTTCGCGCAGTATCATTTCTCATACATAAGTTTACTCTCATTATTTCTTCTTTTTATTAGCAAAAATCTACATCTCATTGCTTTATTATTTTAAAGAAATTTTTCAAAGATAGCCCGACAACTTCGACATCCCTATCGAACTCGAGCTTAAGTTAGGGTCATGGACGAGCAAGAAAGAGAGCAATCACGAGAGGAAATGAAGGAAGAGATTAGGGAGCTAAAAGAGTAAATGGCTAAAGTCCTCGAACTCCTGGCCGCAAGTAAGGGAAATGCCTGTTTTGAAAATCGCAAGGGGCTCAATCATCACAAAATCAACTGCCAAACGATACTCCACTTTACCCTCCTGGGTTCACTCCAACATATCAACGTCATCAAGTTGACCAGTTTCAGCACGCTTCACCACCAATAAATATCCAGTATCATCCATTTCCAAATGTCCAGGAAACAATGCAGACAGGGAAAACTGGGTACAACCCATCCGCGATGGCATGTGGTCACAACCAGGTTTTCACTTCACAAGGCGAACTTGTTAATGAGCCAATCATCATAACCGATGTTGATGACCCAAAGATGCATAAGCCTATTACCAAGCCAAGTGATGACTTACGATCGAAAGATAAATTGGACTTTCTGGAGGAGAG
>QANY01002169.1:0-31623 GCA_003255025.1 Datisca glomerata
GGCACCACAATAAGACCTCTTAGATACCTAAAATCCTGAGGAAATGGTGGTTGTAAGGGTAAAGTTGTAAAGAGTCGACCTAGTAGGAGGTTGTAGAAGTCATAACAGATTGTTAATCAAAATACAGTATGAAATTTTCAATCATAAGAATAATTTAGTTGTTTTTGAGCCATGAGTAGATTATTTAGAAGTAATCCAGACATAATCAATGAAGAACATTTTGAATTAGCAAATGATCAAGTAGATCATAGGGTATGGAATATACCCAAAATCTCTAATAAAAATATTTACAAATCAACATGGTATGTTGCTTCCTTCAAACCTCAGCATCATGTAAAAATAATTGAAAAATATATGCTCTTGGGAAAGAGCATGAAATTTGTCAATTACTTTCCCCCCAATGCAATTAAACATCACATTGAAGAATGACATAACTTCCTCCACTTTACTTTAGTCCATATTGGAATTAAACCATTCACAAGGAGTGGCCTAAATACCTCTCTCTTGTTAGCCTTGCGAGATGTAAGATTTAAAAATTTTAATGATAGTATTTTAGGATTAATTGAATCTTCACTCTGTAATGGTCAAATTCATTTTGATTGTTTCCAGATCCGTCTGTTGGTTTAGGAAACCCTCATATTCTAAAACATTTAACTTTGAATATCAAAACTAGTGGTTATCAGGTCCTAGAAGGTACTCAACCCCTAGCTTTAATTTTTAGAATACATTACAAAGTTACTAAAACCAATATAAATTTCCAAATGATCCAGAAATCAAACCCTATTGATTCAATCCAGCCAAAGAAATGCTAATATTAGAGCGCTTAGAACAATTAGGTGGTCTGATATTACTTTACCTACAAATTGGCTTTTAATCAATGGAAGCCAACCCACTCAAATTTAGAAACCAATTGAAGATGTTGATTACATCCAGTAGTACATAGATGGTAATGTTAAAATTAATTTCCAATTTTCTAGTTATAATCCTCAAATTACGGAGTATAGCCAGTCTACGACCCCTAGGAATTCTTTTTTTTTTTGGATCATCTGTTAGTAATGATCAAGATCTTAGGATTTTACAATTAGAACAAGAATTAAAATATTTAAAGATTAGAAATTTAAGACTTAAAGCCATAGCCATGAATTCTCAAGTCAGTCAGTCAATCTTTAAAAATAAGACTGAACAATCTGACGAAGCTCAACCACCTACTACATCAAATTTCCAAGGAGCCATACCTCCTATTAATCCTCAACTCTAGTCCTGAATATAGGCACGTTGAGCCAAGAACACAAAGTTGATTGGGAAGGTCTAACCCAACACAATGATGACCCAACCAATCTTAATATACAAAATATTTTCAGAGATTCATATAATATAGATCAAAGAAAAATCATACTTGCTAAATGAAAGGCGTTCATGCAAGACTTCAGAGTTGACATGTTTTTCCTTGATTATATCGAGGATATACATGAGAAAAATATTAAAGTAATCTCCAAATCAATATGGGTCAAGGAAGACTCTAGTATAATATCCCCTAGTCATCCTCCACCCAAAAAGATTATGATTAATCATAAAAAAAATTTAATCACTGCTTCTTCTTCCAAGATTTCAAAGGAAGAAGAACCTAACAAAAAAGTAGTTGAACAACTCAATTATACAAATCAAAGTTTAATTACAATAGGAAAACAATTAGACAAGATTGAGAATAAGATTGATGATCTCAATGATCCTAAACCTAAAAAAACCCTGAAAGAAAAACTTTTAATAAATCTTTCAGCTAAAACCACTTTAAATCTTGTTCCCCTTAATAAATAGATAGATAAAATGCTTCAAGATTTGAAGAAAAAATCTGTTGAACCATATTCTTTTGTTAAGGTTATTAACCAAGATAGTGATTCTGAATCAGAAAGTCATAGGTTGGAATCCTCCTATGAGTCATCCATAATCCATGAATCTGCAAACATTAAAAATACATTTAAAATTCGCTCTCCCTCACTAACACCTAGTACCTCTCTTTCACTTTCTCTCTCCTCCCCCCACTCTCCCTCTTCATCTCCTTCTTTCTTTCTCCCTCTCTCCCTCTCCATCTCTCTGTCTTTCCCACTCCCTCTCGATCTCTATTTCCCTCTCTCTCCATCCCTCCCTCTCCTTCTCTATCTATCTCTCTCCCTCTATATATCTTTATCTATGTACATCTCTATCCCTCTCCCCCTCCCTCTCCCTCTCTTCTCTCTCTCTCTCTGTGTTTATCTCTATATCTCTCTATCTTTCCCATGTTAAGTAAATGTGCACAAAAAGGATACAATCTTAGTAGTCATTGACAGGTTAAGTAAATGTGAACATTTCTTATCTCTCACTCATCCATTTACTGCTAAGAGCGTGGCTGGAAAATTTGTCGAAGGAGTTCTTAAGTTTCATGGCCTCCCTAAATCGATCGGGATCCAATCTTTATTAGTCAATTTTGGCAAGAATTTTTTAAAATGTCAGGTACTCAGTTAAAACTCATCTCCGCCTATCATCCGCCTATCATCCACAAACTAATGGACAAACGAAAGTGGTGAATCGATGTGTCAAACAATATCTGTGATGCTTTGTTCATCAATGGCTGGACAAGTGGACCACCTACATTCTATGGGTTGAACTATGGTATAATACTACGTATCATGCGTCTACTAGAATGACTCTATTCCAAGCCTTATATGGTCGTTTGTCTCCTCTGTTTCCCAATTACCATAGTGATGACTCTTCGGTGCACGAGGTAGACCAGAGTCTCATATCTAGAGATCAGCTTATGCGTCCACTAAAAGCAAATTTGGAAACTTTCTTAATCACATGAAACAATCAGTGAATCAGAAGAGAAGGGAGGTGACTTTCGAAGTAGGTGATATGGTGTTTCTCAAGTTGCATCCCTACCGTCAAAAATCGATTTTCAAACGCATTCACCAAAAACTTGCTAGTCGCTTTTACGGAACATACCCTATCATGAAAAAAATAGGAGCAGTTGATTACAAGCTTCAGCTGCCGGAAGGAGCTCGAATTCATCCGGTCATCCACGTTTCACTACTAAAAACATTTGTGGAGATTTGGTGGTACCATCCACAGAACCACCACCAGTAACTAATGAAGGAATTATTATTCTGGAACCAAAAAAAATATTGGACACTCGCTTGATGAAATGAGGAAATAAATTTGAAGAAGAGAGCTTGGTTCAGTGGAAGTGCCTACCAGTCGAGGAGGTTACGTGGGAGATAAAGCACCCGTTGCTTGAGCAGTTTCTAAATATGGACCTTGAGGACAAGGATCCACTTGAGGAGGGGAGTATTGATAGGCCACGATGTTCTGGGAGGAGGTTAGACGTGCGAATGTTCATGGAAGTAAGGACGTCGTGCATGGGAGTGGCATGCATGCGTGCATGGACTGGGTTGTAGCCGTGGAGAACTTTTCGCTTCATCTTATCTTTCTATTGCATTTCTATTTTCATTAGTACGTGGAGTTAGTTTGGAGTCAGTTTCCATTATCTCATTTGTTAGGCGTCAGCTACTAGTAGTGGCTCTAGGTTATTCCTCTATTTTCGGCAACTCTGTTTTGTTTGAGTTTCTGTTTCATGAACAGGGGCTACTATTTAAGCAGTTGTGGGCTTTTAATGAAGTGAGAAAAAAATTATTCCAGCAAATAATTGTGCACATCTTCACCAGAAGAGGACATATTCTTGAGAATTGTCGCTTACATTTTTAAGGGACCTATCAGGTGCCTAATTTATCGAGGATTAGAATGTAGGGTAGAGGATGATTAGATCAGAGACAGGCAATTGGAGTTTGGTGAACAAAGAAGAAATATCAGAGATTGTTCAAAGATTTATGGATGCTGGCAGGAAAGAGAGGATGACATGTCTTACAAGGCTACAGAATTGGGGGTGTTTGTGACAAAGCAGGGAGTAATGTAGGTTCATCTAATTGTAACCAGGATTGATTTATTAAGGAAACTAGTTTCTAAAATTCATTTCATGTTGTTGTTGGTTAAAGTTTTCGAACAATTGATAAATTCTTAAATATATGGGATTATGTTGTAAGCTTGAGATATGTTTTTTTATATATAATTAAAACTTGTATTGAAAAGGAAAGCTATGCATAAATGAGGGGAAAACACGAAAGGCCACAAAAGAATAAAGTTCTGAATCTTGAGGTTATCTCTAACTATATTCACTATACTTCTAGAAATAGTTTGTCTATCTTTAGTCTTATCCTAACAGAAATAAAAGCAAGCTTTAAAATAGGGGAGTTGTAGTCTTTTTTTCTTAGTATGCTGCATCATCCAAAGAATAAAAGTTATCTCAGCTAGAGAGAACACCACTGATATTGCACTTCTGGATAATGCTTGTCTAGATTTCTTGAGAAACGGGGCAAGTGGAAAACTATTGATCTCTATTCTCTAAGTGGCCAATACAAATGACATAATCAGTGTCCTGAGTAACACCCCAATCAAGTATTTTTGTTTCCATTGGAGAACCTATTTTTGAAGGCTAACCAAGCAATAAAGTTGTGTTTAGAATGTTTTATTGACAGAGGCTTGACTAATTTTTTCCAGGGAACGTCATCACCTACAATAATTAAGGTTTCATAGAAAGACTAACAAAAAATTTAATAATATTGGTAGGCTTGCAAATCCACTTTTCATGCTTTGCTGAACAAGGATTGAGAGTAATGAGAGTTGTTTTGATCTCTTTAAGGGTGTGGGTGTTAGTAGTTGGCCAGCACCCAGAACCTTGAAAAATAATAATGTTTACCTTGGTTTCAAGACCTTAATATGTGTCTAGTGATGGTTCTATCCAACCTATGTAAAAGGATCCCCAAATGTAGCAAGCGATAACACCAAATGGATGTTGAATTGCCACACCCACCATAACATAAGAATGATCAGAAAACCAAGTTCTAGATTTTAGAATTTTTCTCCAAACTCGAGAACAATCAATAAGGGTCTTGAAAATGAAGATAGAGCCTTCTAAATGAGAAACTTGTGGCACCACTTGCTCCAAATAGAGCCTTGAACTTTGGTGATGAGGTATCATAAGTGTTTGGCAGTTGCACGAGTATTACAAGCACTGATATCCTTGAGCCTCAGACCATCATTATCGTTATACATACAAACCTCAGCCTACTTAGCCTTAGCTTTAGAGTTCCTCTCAGCATTTCCAGGCTAAAGGAACTTTCTAAAAATGGATTCAATACCCCTATGCTCTTCCTAGGGAGAATAAATGAATCAGATCAACTCTACTGGTGATATTCTCAACAAGACTACACACAAATGAGAGGTATTTAACTTCCCAAGACTAAACTCTACTGGTGATATTCTCAATGAGACTGGCACAATTATTTTTTCAAGCATGGTGGGAATCAGTGACATTCCAAGATATATGATAAGGAGAGTCCCAGGTTGAAAACTCAAGACATCTGTTCACATTTGATGAAGATTATGAACACCTATCTCTTAGAGTTGTTGGGTTTGAAACTAGAGATGAGATAAAACATGTCTGACACTCTTAATTAATTTCACAGAACTAACATCACATTTTTAGAAAATAAGTAGATCATCTACCAACACATATTAACAATGTTGAGCTCTTTACCTTTAGTGGAGAAGGTCACTGAGACTGTCCATGGTAATGACAAATAAATAAAAGGAGATATGATCCTCTTGCCTTAAACCCGTCGCCCCTAAAGTAGCCACATAATTCACCATTTATGTTGACAAAAAAGAGGTTTTAGAGATGTAATCCATAATCCAATTACAGTTCTCAACAGGGAAACCTAAGCACAAAAGGTCTTGATTAATGAACTCCAAGGAAACACAGTCATAGGCCTTCATTAAGTCTACTTTAGTGGAACACTTTAGAGTGTAGGAGCTGCTATGGTAGTTTCTGACAAGCTCTTGAAACAAAAAGATATTTTAATCAATTATTTTACTTGGGATGAATGCATTTTGGCTCTCACTTACAATGTACTATGGAGAATCATTAATCCTATCTTCTAGAATTTGGGTTGGGCATTTATGCACAAGATTATAGTAGGAAATAATTCTGAAATCACTAACTTTCTTTGGATGGGAAGCTTTACGAATAACAAATGGCAATATAGTGTAATTCCCTTAGCATCTGACTAGAAGAGAAAAATTCTTGAATAGCCATTATAACATCATCACCCACCACATTCTAGGCCACAACAAAAAACCATCAGTCCAAGGGGCTTTGTTGTCAATTTGATTCTTAGTAAGCTTCTTAGAGGCCCTTACACTCCAAAAGGACTGCCCGAAATGCCAACTCCTGCCAGACCCGAAAGAAGTGAACGTCATAGAAGTTGTCACCGATTGGAGACAACCCTACGTCGCCTACCTGGCAGATGGAGTGTTACTCACGGACCCAGCAGATGCCATTAACACCAAAAGAAGAAGCCCACACTTCTTTCTCTTGAGGGGAGAATTATTACATAGGGGGATAGACGATCGACCACTCAAATGCCTTGGGCTCGAGGAACAACGCACAATCATGGAAGAGGTGCATAGAGGCGCTTGTGAAGAGCACCAAGGCGGAAGACGTTTGTACGAGGAATTGTTGCGAATAGGATATTACTAGCCCACCATGGAGATGGATTCAATGGAGTTTTCAAGGAAGTGTTATGCATGCCAAGTGTTAGGGAACGTCATACACTCACCTTCTGTGCCCTTGCACCCGGTGGAGGTCCCTTAGCCATTTCATACTTGGGCGATGGATTTCATAGGCCTGATCTCACCAGCATCTAAGGGCAACATATGGATTCTGGCTGCTATAGATTGCTTCACCAAGTGGGTTGAGGTCGTTGCATTGAAGAAAGGGATGATTGAATAAGTCTACAACTTCATCAAAGAGAACATAATTTGTAGATTCAGATTGCCCAAGAGGATAATATCAGACAACGGCACTACATTCACAAGCAAATTGGTGTCTTAGATGTTCGAGAACTACAACATCCACCATGACAGATCTTCCCCCTACTACCCCAAGGGAAACGAGCAAGCAGAAGCGACCAACAAGACGTTGGTAAGGATCCTAAGTAGGATGGTTCACGAAGCTCAAGAAAATTGACATGAGCTATTACCCTTGGCACTTTGGGCATATAGAACGTCAAAGCGTACCCCTACTCAGGAAACACCCTTCTCATTGGTATACGGATGCAAAGCCATGATACCCGCAGAGGTGATGGTACCTTCCACTAAACTATTGTCATCCGCTGGGGTGGAACAGTCCACACGCCTTGGAGACTTGGAGGCCTTAGAGGAAAGAAAAAACAAGGCAAAGGAAAGTATCCAGGCATACTAAGAGTTCATGGGTCAGACGTATGAAGCTATTGTGAAGCCTTGGACCTTTTTTATGGGGAACTTAGTGCTGAAGGCGGCTGAGCATGTGATGAAAAGGGATACATGCCAAGAAATTTGAGCCCAAGTGGGAAGGACCCTACGAGATCGCCTCCATAGCCGATAGCGGGTACTGCCGACCCTCAAACGCACCAAGTCATCCCAACGATTGTCAACTTCAAGTACATTAAGAAAAACTATGCTTAATATTGCATTTTTTCTTTAATATTCCTAGCTTGTAATGTAGGTTATTCCTAAAATGCAATTAGGACCGTATGGCATTTCAGCGAAGTTTTGCTCCTGAAACACATGTAAGATGTTTCAGCGAAAGTAGGTAGGCCAAGGAAGAAATGTATAAAATATTCAAATATTAATACAAGTTCCATCTTTCTTCGCTCTATCAAATATCAATGTCTAGGAGACTTTAATCGATGTTGCTAACCCCTTTAAAATAGAATTTAGTCGTTGCAAAAAAAAAAGAAGGGGGAGAGGGAGGAGTAGAATAATCGCTTAACTCATTGTTGAGACTCACATGATTACAAAAGCAGAATTTGATTGTCATGTTAATTAGCACTTATTTAGCGAGACATGCCATATACTGATTAATTTATAAATTCTAATAATGATTGTGCTAAGTAACGAGTAAAAATGATTTAAAATTTTAAGTATTAGCAAATGCACTGTGAAATAAAAATAATAACATGCTTTTGTATTAATTTCTTACAGATGTACAAGAATACAAGAAAATGTGATACAAAAGCTATGCCTGGGGAAACAAATCAGGAGCAAGTTTGCCCGAGATGATAGGGTAATGCTCTAGCATGACACGGTGCTTACCTATCTTGACTCTAATATCATTGATCTTCGCCTCTACTCTAGCCATAATCCCATCACACTCTGTTATTTGTACCTCAAAATCTTCTACATGGTTAATTCTAAGATGACATCTCTGAGGCCTTCTGCATGTGTGAATGTGAGGATGAAGCCAGTCTAAGTTCAGTCCTATAGGGGAGAACACGCCAGTAACCCAATAAGAAAGCAAGAGCCTAGGGATCTGCATCCTCATGAGATGAGTGATCAATGATATAGAGGATCTGAACCAACATGGTGAGAAATGTCTGACGGATAAAGGGCATTCCTCTCATGCTGCTAAAGTCTATACCAGGGTATGACTACTCTGCCCGCTGCAAGTGTGAGAGTAAGAGATGGTCAACCATCACGCCAAGAAACTCCCCCATTACCCCAGATAGTGGCAGGGAAAAATACTCTAGATCAAAAGAAGAATATTTGCAACTATCGACGATCGAGGTATCTCCATCTGATTCGACCTCGACAGTAGACACCAGACTGATACAGTCCTCTGCAGTACTATGAGCATCCTGAGAAGACTCTCGATGGGCCTCCTTCTCGACCCCCGCCTCCTTTGACATCACTGGATGCATAGAAGGTTCACCTAGCGGCATAGGTCGTGCCCCAGTGGGAGGTCCAAAAATGTTAAAGTATGTGGCCCCAAGGGTGAGGCCAATCCCGATATCATCCAGATCTTCCAAGGGAAAATCAAGACCAACTAAGCGTTGACCCATGGATTCACGTCGTGGATTAGGGGATGAAAACTCAAGGATATTCACGAAGATGTCGAGGGAAACCTGTTGAAAAGAAGAAGCAAGTCAGAAATAACAAAGTGCAAGTCACAAAGACAATCAAGAAAGGCGTTGTTACCCTCGTATGAGCTTCAGAGCTTGGAGGGTGTGTATGTGGGGCACTGGAGCATTTAGGTTAGGGTGACATCTACTGAAGGATTCGCGGTGTTGTCCACACCCACAGTCTGGTCAATGGGCGTTGGCCTGAAAGTAGGCGAAAGATGTACGACAAGATCTTGAAAGAGCAAAACAACAAGTGTCAAAAAAGGGGAAAGGAAGAGCTAAAGAAAAACTACATATAAAGACTAAAATGGGCAAATACATTGTGAAAAAAAAATTCACCTTCGTGAAATGTTGGCGAAACATCTATAAGGGCAGGATTAGATCCCCTAGTAGCATTCGAAGCTCGAAAGTTCACAACCATTCCTGACTCATGCAGCTAAGAGATGTATGACAAGATTGGGTCATAATGATCGAATTAGAAAAAAAAAGGAGCATATATACATATATATAGAGAGAGGGGGTGTTACGGATGCCTAAAAAATGCCCTCAGCTTGCTATCGCAAGAGCATTTCACAAGCCTCACTGACATTCCTAGAGGAGCTACATGCTGCCTGTAAAGTATATTTGTTTGCTAATATGTAATCAGAACACAAAAAGGTAGTGTAATTGCAAAAAAAGGATATGTTACTTACCGGAGGTTCATCGTCAGAGCTGATGATGTTACCTCAGAATTTACACCGAGGTGGTCAAGTCCCCTAGAGTAGAAGCATCGACAGGCCCCTCTACTAGGACATCCCTCGTCACTACTCTAGGGCGTCGGTGTAATGATGTGGATTTGAGCCAGGGGTTAGCTGTTGACCTCAGTAAGGATGTAGGAAGGTTGACTAAAGAATCAACCCAGTCAGGATCAGAATCACTCACCTCGGATGTCTTGAAGGAAGTCTCCTGACCAACGACGGGAGTCTTCATTTTCCTCTAGGCTATAGTAGGGGCCATCTCGCTCACTCTTCCGTAAGGAGGTGGTTTCAGGGAGCGCAGCGTTAGGTCCCCTCTGTAAATATTTTCCTCTGGGAGATCAACAAGGGGAGATTGAAGCTATTGCAACCATAAGTCAGGCAAGGTAACTCGGTTGCACTGGTAACGAGTGCTCAAAAAATTTGTTCAGCCCAGCCACTCCCTCACGCTTAGTCACTACCGGGAGTGTTGATGGTGTCAAAATAGCCAACATAGTCATGTCAGTATCGGAGAGTTGAAGGGGAGAACCACATATGCCTAAGTCAATATGCTTCCGAAAAAAGGGCCATAGGTCATCCTTAACGTGACCATCTGGACATAACGTGACCCTTAGCAAGGCTGATGGCCATTGTGAAAACTCGCCTACTGATCATATCATCGGGTCAACCTACAAAGTGGAAAGATAAATGAAGAAAAAACACAACGGAAAAGTTTAAAACCCACCTAGTCAACGAGGCGAGTATGGTTAAATATATGTATATTTTTATAATTAAATGCATAAATAAATAGAGAGGAAGAACACACCTTGGAAGATGTATCGAGAGAGCCACATGGATAGGAAAGCAGCAAGTTCGACCCTTTCATCTCTGAATCTAGCACCCTCTCTAACTTCCAACGTCGAGTTCTTCTTGGAGGACTCCACATCCTTGAAAAAATAGAACAACCACCCACCAAAATTTGACTTCCTGCTTAGGACACCCGTTGCATCGGGTTTGTGAGAGTGTGATAAACCTTCCTTGAGTAATTCGAGAATGTCCATCTCCTCAAGGGTTAAGGCGGTCTCGAACGGGTCATGGTTACCAAACAACGCAAGATGCAAAAGCATGTGGACATCTTCTAAAGTAGGCGTGAACTCTCCCCAAGCAGCGATAAAGGAGTGAGTTTGCCTACTCCAACGCATCACCAAAGTATCAATAACAGTCGAGCATATATGAATACTAAGACGTGAACAAACCCTTAAAGCTGAATATATGCCAGCCTCTCGTAAAGTTGCAATATATGTTTATGTTGATAGAATGTACTCGCACCACTCACGCCAACCTGCCGTGGGCTTGGTGTGACCATCATACGTGATGCGCGATGAAGGGAAGTCACCACGGGTTAGCCATAGCAATGGAATCGAGTCCGCTTCTAGGACTTCAAAATTTTTGACCATTTCATTTTCCATCAACCGCTGAAGACGATGACAGAACCACCTCCGAACTTTTACCCATGGAATTAATTAGTCTTTTTGACGTTACGTCAGACATTCCCTAAGGTCTCGGTGGATATTCAGGTGGAGCAGCATCTTTGGAAAATGTAAGTAACTCTCTAGAGGCCATTTGCTTCAAAGTAAATTCAAGAAATGAGAATGAGAGAGGCTGGTTTAGAGGAAGGGGAGCTCCCATGCCTCGTGTGAGAAGAGACTGTGACGTCTCATACAAGAAAGGACGAGACGCAGCGCCTCATTCAAGGCGAGACACAACGCCTCTAAACGAGGCGTTCTCACACGCCTCTAAACGAGGCGTTCTCACACGCCTCTAAACGAGGCGTTCTCACACGCCTCGTTCGAGGCGCTGTTACACGCCTCGTTCGAGGCGCTGTTACACGCCTTGTTCGAGCTGATGTGACACGCTTTGGAATGAGGCGTTCTCAAACACCTCCTTAAAGGTGTTGTAACATGTCTCGTCTCAGGTGAGACTCTTCCACCACGTTCAAGGAAAGATGAAGTTGTGAGGACTTCCCCAAAAGGCCGAAATTGCAAAAATGATCGAAATATTTTATTAGTAAAAATGGCTGAAATTACATTGAGATAAATAAATTATTTACCAAAATTACAAAGCGAAAAAATATTACAAATGAAAATTATACGGTGGTAAATAAATTCTTTACCAAAATTCAGCCATTTTTGCGATAAAAAAATTTCCGGAGATTTTTACAGTTTGAGTTGGAAAATGGGCCATTCTGCAGTTCTCCCAAAATAAAATTAGAGCAAAAGATGAGCCATATAGAGATGGGCTTTTTGGATCGAGATTCATGTCAACAGGATATGCACCAAAGAGGAAAAAGGCCAACAGGGTATGTCAACAGGGTATGCTATGGTGGTATTTCAAATGCGGAGGAGAATGCGTCTTTTATACTATTCATGGGGAGAGCCACCATAAAAGGTATTTGATCTCCAAAAAATATTTTGACCCAACGATCAATGCCAAAAACGTTTTTGGGTTATTACACAGCATCAAGAGGCCAGAATATTCTTGTGACTTTTGGGCTTTTTTAGAGAGGAACAAATAAAAGGGAAAACGACAACAAAAGCCAACTTTCAACTTCCAATTTAAAAAATGACCGAAATTTTTTTATTTGTAAAAATGGGCGAAATTACATAGTGATAAATAAATTATTTACCAGATTACAGTGAAATAAATTACTAAAGAAAATCATATGGTGGTAAATAAATTATTTACTAAAATTCAGCCATTTTTGCAAAAAAAAATTCCGGACATTTTTACAGTTTGAGTTGGAAAATGGGCCATTTTGCAGTTCTCCCAAAATAAAATTAGAGCAAAAGATGACCCATATATAGGCGGGCTTTTTGGATCGAGATTCATGTCAGCAGGGTGTGCAGGGCACCGAAGAGATAAAAAGAGAGAAAAAAAAGAGCTAACACTAGTGATAAATAAATTTTATTTGTAAAAATGACCGAAATTACATAATGATAAATAAATTATTTACTAAAATTACACAGTGAAAATTATACGATGGTAAATAAATTGTTTACCAAAATCAACCATTTTTGCAAAATAAATTCCGTACATTTTTACAGTTTGAGTTGGAAAATGGGTCATTTTGCAATTCTCCTAAAATAAAATTAGGGTAAAAGATGACCTATAAAAGGTGGGCTTTTCGGATCGAGATTCGTGTCTAGAGGGTGTAAGGGGGGGCACCAAAGCCACGGGCCGAACCGGGATAGGATTTGCACCCCCCCAAGTGTGCACAAGAGAGCCTCTATATTTATACATATCACTTTAAGTTTTTCTCCCCTTCCAATGTGGGATTTCAACAATTTCCACCAATTTTTTCATTCTTATTTAGGTTAATTTGAGACTATTTGTTTTTTAACAAATAGTGTTTAAACATCCAATTTTATGGCGAGATAAATTTGATCTCCCGACATTAATTACGTAATATAAACAATTAAAGAGAAAGAAAAAGGAAAATTCTGCTGAATTATTCCGTTAATACGTGTCTACAAATAGAAGGATAGTAAAAAAGAATGAGACATGATTTCATTGGGATTGAGAAACGTTAGGAGAAATGAGGTGGAAGTCCAGGTGGAAGACCTCATGTATCGTTCTTTTCTTGGCATTTCCTCCAAAGATCAAACGGCTTCCAATATTTTTGAAAAATTCTTTAACCCAATCTATGCAGCCCAAAAACTCCCACACAAATAAAAAACTATGCGTCTATCTCTCTAATCTTCCTCTTTGCCAAAGTTCTCTTTCCCTTCACACTACTTAGCACTATGACTACCCCGTACAAGTAAAAGTTGTGGCGCGCTGTTTGTTCGATAAGAGGGGACTAAAATGGATGCGCTCGTAAAAAAAAGGACGATGTTGATCCGGTGTGGCGCTGGCGGTGTCAATTAAGAGGGTTTTTGGAGCTTGAGCGGATAAATTTTGGGGTTAGGGTTTCACCGAGTCGACAAGTACAAGTAGAAGAAGCCAGTTGTCCACGTTTTACTGAACTAGGTTCGTGACGAAGCGTTGCTAGTGACCCATCTTGACAGGTAATAAATAAAATTTAATATTACTTTTTTTTCATTTTCTTTTTTTCGTTCATTATCATCCTATGTGGATCTTTTCTTCATTCCTATTCCATTGTCCCAACGAATAGCAAAGGGATTAGGATTGCCTTCCTTTAGGAACCTAGTTGAATCTAGAATCTGGACCATAAATTTATTTAGATTGTCACATTGAATTATATAAAAAAAATAAAAAAAATCATTTTCTTTTCATAGAAAATAAATTTAAATTGTCAGATCTATATTTATTAAAAAGATCAATTAAAAAATCTATAAAAAGAATCTTCTCTTTCTTTTCTTTCCAAATGAGATGTGATACATAAATCTAAACCAATTGTACTCACAATTAACTTAATTAAGATATCGTTAATTCAAGTCACATTTATCATTAATTCACGTAATCATATTGTAAATAGTGAGCCATGTCGTTAAGAGTAACGTATCAAAGGAAACACGTGGTGTCTAAAGACAGGTCCATGTGGCACTTACGTGGAATAAAGTTTATATGTGCGTGATAATGACAAAGTAACGTTGCAAGGGACGCTCCTGTTTTATAAAGGTGGTAATTCCATTATATGAAATGACGTATTAAATATGGTACTTCATCTTCGAGTTTAGTGACAAAGATTCGAAGGTCTTTTTTTACATGGGAACAATATGAGGGTCGTGGTCTGGTAGGATTAGGATAATGTTTGATATATCGAGATTAGGAGATCTCCTTGAAGGATGTAGCCACCTTACGAGTCTTGGAAGTGCCTCTTTTATGTCGCCCTGGGAGAACCTCGGGCGCAGCTTCTTATACCACTCCGGGGGGAACCCCGGAGGCGGCTCCTAATGCCACCCTAGGGGGAACCCCGTGGGTGGCTCCCCATGCCGCCACGTGGGAACCCCGGGCGTGACTTCCCATGATATCACAGGGCAACCCCAGGCGCAGTTTCTTATGCCACGTTCTCAGACATACTTGACATATACTAGATCACTCATACACACATCATTGAGAAATTAAATTCGGAACACTTGGATTTCTTACTCTATGACGTTGTTTTTCATGAGTGGACCATGAGCATTTTGCAAGGATATGAATATATGGATACTGACAAAATTTATGGAATACTCCATAACGCAAGGGATATCCAGTGCAAAATTTATGGAACGCCTTTAACCTAAAGTCGTTGTACAGATGCTCCATAAAGCACTCTGTATTGTATTGTCTTTCATGAGCTCAATGTAATTATCATCAAAATTGTTTCCACATATGCACCAATAAACTGTGTGAGCAATACAGCTTACATAGATCAATCTGGGTTCCAAGCTAATGCAAGAGAACTAACCATAAGAATTATCATATGAAAACTAAGATCAGAAGAAAACTGTTATACTGCCACTGGGAGATAAAGATTGATATGTTCTTAAATAAGGAATGTGTTATGACAAATTGTTCCTGTGCATAAGGAACAAGAAAATTGAAGCTTCCTTTTACGATCTTCTATCTTTAATCCTTCAACTTTGTATACAACAAAGTCTTACTTGGTTTTAGAGAGAAGCCAAGCAATAAAGCTTTGCTTGCCATATTGAGTTTCAAGAAGGAAATTTACATAAAATATTTGATATATTAAGAAAATGGAGTAAAACAAAGCCTGATAAATAAATTTTAGTTGTATCTAGGATTACCTTATAATAAAAATCTAAAAGCAACGAAGGATAAAACCATGAGCTTATTATAATTTTGTTGGGTTTGAAATTAAGTTTAATTAAACATGCTATATACTATAAATCATAAGATCGGGATGTTTATATGAAATTTAATCAAACTCTAATCTTAGATACATATTCCATTTTGAATTCAATGAGAAAACTATATGGCGAACTTGATTGTGGAAGACTTACCTGGTTTCATGGATAATTGAATAACAAAGTGATGGATCATCTCTTTCAAATTGACACAAGCCATTGAGTTTTTTAGGATTTTTTCTTAAAAGAATAGAGATAACAGTTCAAATAAACCTGGTTTGCTTGTGTAATTTAAGAACCATAACTCTTTTAAATAACTGAGTAGTTAATAACTACTGATATTTCTAATTTGGTTGTTCAACAAATTAAAATATCATTTATGGTATCTACACATTAATTTCATGATAATTATACTCATAAGCCCTAGAACTTTATTTTATTAATTAGATCACTTAAATTAGGCTTATTCAAAGATAACACAACACATTTTATTTTAAATGTGTGGCCCCCACATGTTGAAATTTTCCAACAATCTCTCACTGTGACACATGTAACCTTATGAATGTGTTTAACTTTATGAGCTCCCAAAATTTGTTAACTCAAACACAAGGTATATCCGAAACAATCTCATCCATCGAATACAGTGACATAAGATCAAAGCGGTATTCGTTACCCTTTATCGTAACAAAACACATAATGGTCACATATACCAATACAATCAAACGACATAGATCAATCATGAATGCATGGTATGGAAAATTACATGCAATGTGATATATACATGTTTATTTCTAACTGGTCCTACTTTACTTTAGTGAGGTCAACAACAACATAATAATGTCATAGAGTGGAATGAACTGAATGACTTTATCTCTGTTTAGAAAATACCAAATACATAAATTTTTGAAAAATACAACATAAAGCAATAAACAAACTCCCACTAAACCATGATATCCTCAAATAACATAACACTCATATGAGCAGTGTGCTCATAAAAGATCTTGGGTGGTAATCCCTTAGTGACCGTATTCGCTATCATGAAGTTTATCCAAATATGCTTTATCAACATACGACCACTCTGTGCCATTTCTTTTACAACCAGGAACTTAATCTCAATATGATTTGACTTAGATGAGCTCCTGTTGTTGTTAAGATATAAAACTGCTGATTTATTGTCCCAATACAACTTTAGTGTTCTTTCAATGTTCTCAACAATAGGCAATCCAGTGACAAAGTTTCGTA
Source organism: Datisca glomerata (assembly GCA_003255025.1). Classification (NCBI taxonomy): domain Eukaryota; kingdom Viridiplantae; phylum Streptophyta; class Magnoliopsida; order Cucurbitales; family Datiscaceae; genus Datisca; species Datisca glomerata. The sequence goes on from QANY01002169.1 coordinate 16,795, forward strand.
GCCATGTTCCATGATTGGATGTCTCATAATATGCTACAAATTATGTTGCCATGATGGAGGAAGCTATGATAGTCTATTTGGCACTCCTCCAAGAAATGGCTCCACTAGCCAACAAGTAAATATAGTCTGAAGTGGATCTTCTATTCTTTAGCAAAATCAGAGTCAGAATAAGCCAATGGCCTCTAATTGATCCGACCTCTTATACATGAGCATATAATCTTTTATTCTCGGTAAATATCTCATATCCCGTTTAGCTACTTTCCAATGATCTATCCTAGTGTTAGTAAGATATATGCCCAACACAACAACGATGTACGCAATGTCTGGACGCGTACAGACCTAAGCATACATTAGACTCCCCACAGCAGATGCATAAGGAATCTTCTACATTCATTTAGTTTCAAGGTTATTCTTAAGGTACTGATTGAGACAAAATTTGTCTCCTTTAGCGACATGGGTGTCACCTGGCTTACAATCTTGCATGCCAAACCTTTTAAGCATCTTTTCTATATAGCTCTTTTGTGATAATCCAATAATACACTAAGAACGATCCTGGTGTATCTGGATCCCTAAAATAAAAGAAGCTTCGCTTTGATCTTTCATTTCAAAATTCTTAGAAAGTTCTCTTGGTCTCGTGCAACATACTTAAATCATTACTAGCAAGCAATATATCATTAACATACAAAACCAAGAATATTAACTTACTCTCATTGAACTTGTGATACACATAATCATCAACAATGTTTGCTTCGAAATCAAACGAGATGATTATCTGATGAATTTTTTATGGTACCATCGACGAGAAGCTTGTTTGAACCCATAAATAGATTTATTCAGTTTGCAAGCAATATTCTTTGGATCTCCAACCATAAAGTTTTCTGGTTGTACCATATAAATTGTTTCATCAATATTTCCATTAAGAAACGTAGTTTTCAAATCCATCTAATGTAGCTCAAGATCAAAATATGCAACAAGCGCCATAATTATTCTAAAAGAGTCTTTCATTGAAACCAGAGAGAATGTCTCTTTAAAGTCAATGCTTTCCTTTTAAGTAAAGCCTTTAGCTATAAGACGATCATTATATATTTTAATATTATCTTTTGAATCCCTTTTGGTTTTAAATATCCATTTACAACCAATGAACTCCTTACCTTTAGGTAAAGGGACAAGATCTTAATCTTGATTGTCTTGCATATTCCCATGAAGGAGGGAATAAAATTCCAATTTTTCTGTATGGCACCCCACAACAAAACAAAAAAAAAACAAATTATGTCCTTATACGGTACCGCGAAGCAATGCATAATTACCATATACCTGTCCAGTACCGCAAAGTAGGGATTGCCCTACACCAGTACCATACCTCATAGCGCCCAATAACTATCCATTTCCCAATCACCTTCGCAACTTTACCTACGGCATTTTTCCTTTGTTTTGGCTTCAATGCCTTTTTTTTAATTTCATGGATATGCAATTCATACAATATAATCATAGTTGCATATCAATTATTCATCATAAATATTATAAGATTAAAATTCCTAAATTCATAGATCCTTTATTTTAAGATTTTCCTCAAATCTAAAATATTTAATCAAAATTAATAATGGAAAGCTTTGATATCACTTGTTGGGTTTGAAATTAAGTCCAACTAAACATGTTATATACAATCAATTATAAGATCAGCATGTTTATATGAAATTTAATCAAACCATAATCTAAGATACATAATCCATTTTGATTTCAATGAGAAAATTATATGGAGAATTTGATTGCGGAAGACTTATATGGTTTCATGGATAATTGAATGACAAAGTGATGGATCAAATATTTCAAATTGACACAAACCATTAACTTCTTCTTCAGAATTCTCTCTTGAAAGAATAAAAATAATAGAAAAAGAAAATTGGCTTGCTTGTATAATTAAGGGAACATAACCATTTTAAATAATTGAATAGTTAATAACTATTGATATTTCTAATTTGACTCTTCTATTTAAAATATTAATTTTCCAACAATTTTTTCATTATGATATACAAAATCCATATAGAATGTCTTCTCTCTAGTCTCATACTCTTTATTGACAACCAATTATGTAAAGCAATCACTTTTAACCAAACTAGATGTATCTCACATGCTTTGCACATGTTATGTACTTTTGATTAAAATTATATAAAGTCTCACAGAACAACTCATACATGAACTTACCTAAATTTTACTCAAGCGCAATTGTATATTAGAATTAAAAGATATTTGTGATAATTATAGGATGTCAAGATACACGTTTTCTAAAAAATACAACTTTTCATACAAAATTCAATATAATTTTTTTAATGAAAATACATTATTCGGATTAAAGTAATGCAACTCTTTATTACCAATAATATTATGTCACATTTGAATGTGATAGGTAATATGAGAATCATAGCAATATTAGGTTAAATGCGTCCAATAAATTTTTTTCATGATTATACCATTTTATATATCATAACAAAAAAAAATCACACGTGCATTAACAAAAGTTGAACGTGTTAGTTATTTATGTAATTAAAAGTTAGCAAAAGACAGAAAATTTACAAATATTGAAAAGTTGTATTGAATGAGTATTTTCTTATATACAATATTTCTGGTTCAAGTCTTATCTTTCATTTTTCTCTCGTCTTGTGACTACATGTAATATAATGTTCGTTTATGCTTTTCCTCCATTATTTGAGAAATTATTGCAAGTGCCGACCACAATGTGGCTTGGGCCTCACATTGTGGAAATCCAATCCGTTGATTTAAATCTGAACGGTCTTGATCTATTGAACATGAAAGTCGATAAAGTAAACTTATTTTTTTATTTATCTTTTAAATTAAATAAGAACAGATTTTGACCGTTTATATTTTAACCAATGACTACTATCACTGGTATTCTCAATAATTTCTCCCATCAATTTTTGGTTGAAAAATTAACCAAGTTAAAAGCATATGAGCAACAATTTTATGAATTTTTAACTTCCTTCGATATTAATGAAAAAGACATAATGATTTATTACTTGTTAAGTGCTATTGATTGAGCTATATATATAGATTGTGATTATTTATACGTGTGAGTTTGATTTGAATAAATAGTTAATAGTTTTGTTCATAATTAATATATATATATATATATATATATATATATAACAATTGAAATAAATGATAATATTCATAAAATATAATTGATTGTATCAAATGAGAGCGTTCGTTTCGTTCCTTCAATTTCAGGTATTTGGTTCATTCAATGGAAAAATAATTGCCGACCCAAAACTAAGATAAGCAAATATTAAAAACATAATATATTTATCAATAATAATATTATTGAACAAATATTTTTTCTTTTATACAAATAGTATATAATTATTTAATAATGACAATTTTTCGTTTTTACTTTTTTTGTTAACTTTAGATACTTCTTGAACTACATTATGTCTACTTACCGGATCAGTTTCTCTTTTTTTGTCCATCCGAATCAATAACTTGTATTTCTTTCCTCTATTAGCACCGAGTTTTGTAATGTTCACTATTCTCTATTTTCTCACACTGTAACAAAATAATAAGGAACCCAATAATTCAAGTTATAATGCACGATAATATATTTGTAAAAATATGGTATAAAATTTACCTTCAAAATTTACTTGGAAAATTTGGAAATAATACAACCAATCAGATATTCAGCAGCATCAAACATTGTAACATGAGCTTCAACATGACCGTAAAAGACATTAGTCCTTAGCAAATATTTTCTAAGTGAAAGAGTTATGCTTACACATTTACTATGTGATATGGCTTCAGGTTCACTCATATGTTTATACAAATATAAATAGTTTAAATACAATTTCAAACCAATAGTACATGGTTGTTTGTCAGTCTCATTGCTAGTTATAATGGTCTATCTCCCTCTTTCTGTCTCTCTCTAGAAACAATCATTAATTAGTAGTTGATATAAACTTTCTTAATGGATTTTTTAAAATATGAACATTGAAATATTGTGAGTGATGTCTTGTGTGAAAGTGTGTGCTGAGGAGGAAAGTGTGGTATTAAGCATTGCATGCACATTTTGGAATAATCATTGTTGGAGTCTACTTGGTTGCACCAATATGATCATCTGAATACACAACATTCTTGACCGGTATGTGCTTTATTATTTCAAACATCACGTCTTTTTTCTCCTATGTGCTCTACTACATGTGTCAAAATTGTCTTGGATTCTTGATGATTAAATTGAATCTAACGAATTATATGTTTACCATGAAATCAATTGTCATTTTACCAATATTAATGTTACAATTTTTTTTCTAAAAAGAAAAAAATAACAGAGAAAAAAGAAGAAAGAAGGAAGGAACTTTAAAGTTTTTTTTCTAATTTGGTTTCTTACACTAATCTTTTATTTTTTCTATTATTTGTGATTTTTATTGTGTTGCTTTGTTTCATTATTTTCTTAAAAATCATTTTCAAATTTCACGATATAATTCTTAGAATTTTCACTAATAAAATTGTTTTTTTTTTAACTTTTTAATAGTAATTTAATATTTTAAGAAGTTAAATGTCATTTCCCTTAATTTTAGCTCTTTTTCTTTGGTTTGTGATTACATAATCTCAAAACACAAATGATCACTCTCTAAATAATTGAGACATTCCAATTATCCCTTCCGTAATAAATGAGAATGTTTGTTATTTTTCTATTACTGAATAGTAAATTACTGAAAACAAAATTTATCATACCTTCATAATAACTTGCTCGATATTGTAACAACAATAGTAGTATTGTCTTACACATAATATTCCAAATCACACCCTTCACGCTCTACCAAATTTCCCCACAAAGTCATTTTTATCATCCATGATTTGCTTAATATGATAAAATCAAAATCTTAGATGAATATGTTTTTGAAAATTAGGCAAGTATAAATTTTAATATATTATAATATTATTTGTAAAGAAATAGGATGTCTCGTCTTTTGTGATATTTTCATCATTGCCTCAAATATGAATTTTGAAAGTAGGTTTTACACTGATGATAACCCCTATTATATCTGTAGAATAAATTGAAGTAGTAAGTATATTGAAATAATCAAATAAATGTTAAAAAAAAGTGTAGAATTCTTACCACCAATGACGTTCATTGTATTTCAGGCCTAATGATTTCATTCTTAATTACATATGACTTTTATTTATCTATTAAAGTTTCAATCTTTCCAATAGAATCATTGCATAAGGGTGTATTGTATTTTGTCACCCTATAAAGGATATGAGATACATACTAATATAAAATCCAAGTAAATCAAATTGAAAAGAAATATTGAATGAAATGTTTATCCCCATGTCGACGACATCAAATTCATGATTTTAACATTTCTTTTACTATATTCTTGTATGTCTAAACTTTTCTTAAAACATTAGCTTCAATCCTCCAATATTTTTGGTAAACAGACAAATATCATCTGAGAACACTCCATAGCCATCAACACGTAAAAACCTTGTAGGGAAGTAGAAGTATTGACATTTTGTTCCAAAATAGTCATTAAAATTAGTTAAAATCAGAATGCGTGTCATAATTTTCAAACAGGACCTTGTCTTAATTTTCAAGATTTCACCAATAAAGTGTTTTCTCGAACGACTTTTTAGATCTAATATTTTGTTGTAGTCTCATCAAGAACCTCTTTTTGGTGATATAATTCAAGATAACCTATCCATTGCTCTTCTTTAATACACAATGAGATTACATTAATCTCGGGTCCGCATTTCATGGTGCCCATGTAAACTAAACTATCAGGAGAGGAGCCAATAATGCTGCTGAAATCTTCACAGGCAACTTCAAGTTCTTGTTTGCTGAATCTCGTCACCCCTTCAACTATTGGATTGGGTTTTAAAATTTGAGAAAAAATCATTGACTCCGAACGGTTCGTGGGTGAAATATCAAAAAAATTTACAACAACCAATTTAATCATGTTAAATATTAAAATCATACATCCAATTATGCATATAAAGTTAAACGTATTCAAAAGAGGTAGAAATAATATTATACATTTCTCGTATCAGAGAAATTCTGATTTGGTGAAATCCATTTGTCATCTCGCGTTCTTCGTAGAACTCAAATTAGTTTTCACACCAATAATCACTCGTAGAATTCAGAAGTATATCTCAATTACATGTATATCAGGAATAAAAAGTGAGCTCTCAAAACAACTGAGGAAGAAAAATAAATTTTTCTCTTCCTCTGGTGTATTTTGGCGGCAAGCATGGGGTAGGAGAGAAACTATTTTTCTCAACTCTATGTAATCACACACTGTTAGGGTTTGTATCAAAATACAATTAGTGATGCAACCCTAATGCCATCATCTAAATATATATAATTTTAAAATTTTCAAATACACCCCATATATGTGTAATTTCTAAAATTCACCCCTATAATCTCTACTTGCCAAAAATTACATCTCCCATTAAAGTCAATATTATGCCCAAATTCATCAATATAAATTTGATAAATTTAATTGATCTCCATAAATTAATTAATTAATTTTTCTTATTTACTAATTAGAAAATAATAAAATAATTAATTTGAACATCAATTAATTACTCTTCACTAATTAAGTGACAACACCCATTACATATGTGTTCAGGAAATACATCTTGGCCATAAAACACGGTTTGGTCCAACTGATGTCGTTTCTTCAAATCATGTCCTCATGAGCTACTCCTGAGACCGAATGGACACACATGAATAAAGCTATAGCACTAAAATACTTGGTGAATTTATCTCCATAAATTTCTGACTTATTTAATCCTGACATCGTACGACTCCACTATAGGTTTGATGCCGAATCTACTCTCGATTCATGCGCACTACATTTTCTGTTGGTGTAAATAAACACTTTTATTTCATGGTCCACATAATATTTTAACATATTATCCTTCGTAAATATCAGTAAAAAGAGTGAGATATAAAATTACCGTTTTACCCCTCTAGTTATTATTTCCTTAACTCTTTTATTAACTATGAATAAGAAAGACATGATAGTGAATTGTCTCATATAGTTTACCATGACTTATTCAATGATTCATTTCATCGAGTACCTGTCCATGTGAATTTATTCACACACCCATAAATAAAGCATAAGGTGATATTGTTGCATTTTGCAATCTAACCACAAATTTCTATATCTGTGAATCACGCAACTCCTTCATAGTTGAATCATGATTCCATCAGTTGAAGTATTATCCGGCAATTCGAAATCAATCCTTGGATGTATCAAAGATCATAACTAACTAGGTCAAGTTTCGTATTCACCTTAGGATTAAGATAATTATGAAAATGCCCTTCAAGTGTAACAAATAGATTTAGAGCTAGATAAACGATTTTGATCTAAACTAATTTGTTACTGGTCTATTCAACATGTTCCATAACATGCCTAGGTCAATCGTTAGAGTCTCCACTCCCATGCCCCAAGACTGGCATCCTTTAGTTCAACCTAACAGTCGTAATCAGGCTCGATTGCCTAGTCGATCCTAAGACCGCGCATAACGTTCTTAACTATCTCAGAAGAATTTGTCTGAAAGACCCCTCAGTCTTTACTCTTCTTACGTTGATGATAGTTCCATGACTTAAGTAAATTATAAACATACCTTAATTAATAAAAAACTTTCATTCATTCATTAAATTCAGTAATACAAATGTCTGAGAAATAACTAAATACTCATAAATAGTTATTACACACCCTACTCTATGGACATAATTCTAACAATCTCCACTTGGACTAAAGTAGGCATGTACAATCACATATCACCATGCCCTTCAGATGACCATAAAAGACTTTATTGCTCAAAGTCTTCGTGAATGGATCTGCCTGGTTGTTGTCCGTCGATATATGTGTTACTACAACATTTTCACGCTGAACAATCGTTCTTATCAGGTGATATTTACGTCTATGTGTTTGGATCTTTTGTGGCTCCTTGGTTCCTTCGAATTTGCCACAGCCCACCATTATCGCAATAAAGTGTCATGAACTTGTCAACATCTGGAACAACCTCCAGAGTTTTCAAGAACTTTCTAAGTCATACAGCCTCCTTTGAAACTTCACAAGCTGCCATATATTCAGCTTTCATAGTAGAATCAGCAATGCAAGATAGCTTGATACTTCTCCATACAACTCCTCCACCGTTTAGGATGGACATCGATCCTGAAGTGGATCTTCTAGAATCCTTGTCTGCTTGTAAATCAGAATCAGTATACCACGTCATATTTAGGTAAGTACATGAATACACAAGCATGTAGTTCCCCGTTCTTCTAAGATACTTAAGGATATGTTTGATGACATTCCAATGCTCGATTTCAGGATTAGATTAGAAACGACTCACCACGCTCACAACATTGCAAATATCTGGCCTAGTGAAAAGTATTGCATACATGAGACTTCCTACGGCTGAGGCATAGAGAATATTTCTCATGTCTTCCTTTTCTTGAGGATTCTTGCGAGACTAATCCTTGGCGAGGCTGACTCCATGCCTGAAAGGAAGATATCCCTTCTTGGAGTCTTGCATATTGAAAGCGATCCATCACCTTATCAATATAAGATACTTGAGACAGTGCCAATTATCTGTTCTTCCGATCCTAAAAGATCTGAATACCTAGGACAAAGACAACTTCTCTAAGATCCTTCATATCAAATTTCTTTGCAAGCCAAATCTTGACATCGGACAATTTTCTTACATCATTCTCAATGAGCAGAATATCATCTATGTACAAGAACAGAAAAATCACTTTCCCTTCGTGTATCAGCTTATAGACACAAGGTTAGTTCGTCCACTAACTGTTCAAAACTAAAGTTCTTGACAGTTTCGTGGAATCTGATATTCCACGATCGGGACGCTTGCTTAAGTCCATAAATGGACTTTAGCAGTTCGCAAACCTTGACCTCTTAGCCTTTCTCCATGAACTCGTCTAGTTGAGCCATATAAATGTGCTCTTCAAGATTTCCATTCAGAAAAGTAATCTTGACATCCATATGTCCGATTGCATAATCGAGGGCAGCATCAATGGATAAGAGGATTTAAATGGATTTAAGCATGACTATCGACGAGAAGGTATCCTCATAGTCAATACCTTCCTTTTGGGTATAGCCCTTGGCTACTAGTCTAGCTTTGAATGTCTCTACATTCCCATCCAGACCTCTATTTTTCTTATCGATTCATTTATACCCTACTGGTTTTACCCCTTCAGGTGGATCTACAAGTTTTCAGACTCCGCTCAAGTACATCGTATGCATCTCAATGTTCATGGCTTCCTGCCATAGGTTTACTTCAAAACCAGCCTTGGCCTATGAGTAAGAGACATGTTCATCATAATCCTTATCTGAGACTGTTGTTAAGGCATCTCCATAAGACATGTACCTGTCATTCTGTCTCACAACCCTCCCACTACATCGAGGCTCCATATGCTCTGGTCCCAACTATGGTTTGTCCATTATCGAATCAGAAACAGTTCTTGATTGAGGAGTCAGTGTCCTCCCATTCAATAATTCCTCTAGCATAAGAATGCTTCTTGGCTTCACACTTCTTATATAGTATTCTTCACAAAAATGTGCATTCGTTCTGACGGATGTTTTCTTGTTAGTCAGACTATAAAAGACATACCCCTTCATTCCTTTTAGATATCCGACAAACATGCATAATTCTGATCGACTGGCCAACTTACATGTCTTACGTTTCAGAACATGTGCTGGGCACCCCCATATTCTAAAGTGGTTACGGATGACTTTCATCCATTCCATCTCATATGGTGTGCCAGGCACCATCTTCGACGGAATTTGGTTTAGAATGTATGCTACTGTTTCCAAGGCATATCCCTAGAATGAATCTGGGAGGGATGAATAACTCATCATGGATCTAACCATTTCCATCAGAGTTCGATTCCTTCTCTAACACACCGTTCTATTTTAGAGTGCCAGGTGATTTTTTGTGTCAGTCAATCATCCAGGTTTAGTGTATCTTCTTTCTTATTCTGATAAGGAATGGACATATTCATGGAGAATATTCTTTAATCAGGATATTTTGGTTATCATCTTATCATCTTTAAAAACCATTGAGATTGCCCTGATAGATTTGATGTATGTATATCCTTTCCTTGTATGACCGATTATTATATCTTATAGTGACATGAAAATGATATCGGCTCTCTCGACTAGCCACGATAATAAGTATGAGATTATCTCATCATCCGCATGACCTCAGTAGTATAAGTATAGGTGGGGTCATGTCCATCGATCTAGTCGTGGAGGATGCCTCAGTCATCATGCTGACTTCGGTCACGGAGGAAACCTCGGTTTGGACTTAATGTGGGCATGCCCGAGAAATAAGAGTATTGGGCCTTGTTCGAAAATATTATTGAGTAAGCTTTATTCCGAGTGTTTTTTCTCTCCTATAGTTTGCCTCCACTTCTTGAGTATGGAGTATAGTGATAGAGTCGGGAAATATGTTGTGGACGGAGCCATGAGCTTTTACCCAGGACTTTGTCTTTGCACTTAATCTAGTGTTAAGCATATGTTGGCGTTGAGATCGTCAAACAATAGGTTTTGTGTCCAAATATCTAAGTATTTGTTGCTGGTTCATGATGGCGTCTTAGAGCATCTTGTGACTGAGACGAGTTTTCTTCATATTTGTCAATTGAGACTTGGTAGAAATGTCGTCATCTTGATTATTGAACTTCTTCATGTAATGATGTGCATGATCGTGTTGGGACCTGAAGCTCTATGGCTCATGTTTGTACGAGTTGCTCCGAGTAATTATTGGGACCGAGTCCCTATGATTTTCATTTGACAGTTAGGCGCTTGAGTTGGATCGGTGGTCGAAAAATATGTCAACATCGACTGCCGAAAGGTCCACCACATGTCGCTCAGTGATTCGTCTAGGGGTCTGCAATAACCAAGAAAGATTGTGAAAGTAGTAGGCAGGGCACCGTGGTGACACCTCATCTAATGCACTTCAACGATCAAGTCAGTAGAATGTTTTAGGAAAAATTGTAGTGTGGAGAATTGCTCATCATCAAATGAGGATCATCATATATTTGCAATGATTTTCTGTGTCAGTCAAACGTCCATGTTTAGTGTATCTTCTTTCTTATTTTGATAAGGAATACAAATATTCATGTAAAATATTCTCTGATCATGATCTTTTGGTTATCATCTTATCCTATTTAACAACCATCGAGATTGCCTGATAGATTTAATGTGTGCCAATCCTTTCCTTGTAAGACGTACGTGCTTACGATCATAGGTATGATATTACCTCATCATCCGTGCGATCTCGGTAGTGTAAGTATAGGTGGGGTTGTGGAGGATGCACCGGTCATCATGATGACTTCGGTCACAGATGAGTCCTCGGTTTGGATTTAATGTGGCCCCTACCTGAGAGATTGGAGTGCTGGACCTTGTTCAAAAATATTATTGAGTGAGTTTTAACCCATGTGTTTTTTCTCTCCTAAAACATATATGTGTATGTATGTGATACACACTATATATATAAGATTATACATACGTACGTGCGTGTGTGTACATACATACTTATTGTGTGTATGTGTGTGATACACACTATATATATAAAAGACTATTGATGTGTGATATACATATATATACACACACACACATCAATAATCTTATATATAGATGTATGTATCAATAGTCTTATACATATATATATACACACACACATCAATAATCTTATATATAGATGTATGTATCAATAGTCTTATATATATGTATGTATCTATGTATGTATGTATCTATGTATGTATGCATATAAGTACGTATATATGTAAGCACGTACGTCTATATGCATGCATGTATCAATAGGCAATACCTACACATTACTTCAAATAACAAGATTAACGTGAATACATACATGCAGGTGCAAAACACGTGCCCTCGCCTGATTATAGTAAAAATGAGTGATTAATTTGAATTCAAATTAACGGTATACTCTCCCCCCNCTCTCAGATCTACCAGAACTCACTTCTTCGACAAATCCATCTTAGTCCTATCTTCCTCTGCTTGTTCTGAGCCAAACCCATTTGCTCTCCTCCCAAAAGGAAACACCAGATTTTGTTTCGGTATGACCTCACACAGTGTCATCTCTAATTCTACCCCGAACCTGACTCTTTTTTCACCATTAACAACGCTACTGATAACAATTACATTGGCGACCTCGAACGCCTACCCAACTCTCTTCTGCCCCTCGTTTGCAATGAGCTTGGCGATGTTTAGGTCCTCGGTTGCTACTGAGTCGTTTCATACAGGTTTAATGCCCTTGTGCCTCAGGCCGATAACGTCGTAGTTCGTGCGCAGGTCAAATTCTGTGTTTGATCTTCATGAATGTGTGTCTATGTTACTTTGCTGTATTGTGAAATAGGCGAATTATGTTTAAAGATAATGGGTCTCTTATGCTCTAATAAATATTGATATTACATTTTTATCTCATGAACAACTGATGCTTGAGTGTGTTACCATATGTACTATTTGCTTCTCCTGATTTTGGTGAGCTTGATACTTTGGGCATGCTTCCCCTTCTTGGTGGTCATTGCTTCTGATATAATTTATATTATTTCCTTATTTTCTACTGCAGAGTGTTTTACCTGGCATTCTTCCGGGGGATAAATAACATTCACTTTTGTATGGTTCTATTGATAATGGCAAGAAAATCTGTTAGAATGAAGATTTTCATTCCAAGGTAAGGGAGTGCTTGGAGTGTGGCATATATTTATTGTTCCTAGATCTATCCTTTTTTTATTTTGGTGAATTTGGTACTTTGCTGTCTTCTGAGATAGAGTTTAAACTCTTAATTCATGTTGACATCTCCTTACCATCTAAATACAATATTTTAGTAAAAGTTCAAATTATGGCTGGGTTCTTATTGATGTATTTCCTTGTTAAAGGGCAGAAGGATGTTTTTGTCTAGGTACTTACCAAAACAAACAGTTTTTATGTCTGGGTGCATGAGGCTGCTAAACGTCTTCATTTAAAGGAACATACAGTCCTAGATGGATCTGGGAATGTTTACAAATTAGCTGCTCCTGTGGAATGAGAGGGCATTGTTGGTAGTCATGACAGGTGATTTCTCCCAAACCTCCTTTCAAAATCTTCATATGTGTATGATGATATTTAAGTGTTCTCAATTTTTGTGGTGCAATGTAGTACAAAACTATCTGGATTGATGTTTCTGTCCCGTTTCCTTGCGTATGACTGTATGGTTATGTGTGCAAGTGCATGTAAAAATTTAGCATCATAGCTTGTTTTATCTCTTGGTTCTTATTTTTGTACTTACTGGAATTCTCATTGTCATCTTTACTAATTATACTTTTCTGCTGAGAAACATTTGTTGCAAACTTCTTGTACTTCTGTTGATAGGACATGGATATTTGTAGTTGATTTTATGTTGTCTGTTATGTTTTTCAATCAATATCCTATGCATATACTGATAAAAAAATCCCAAGCGTATAATGTAGGATGGAAAGCAAGTTGTATAAGGGGGAGTCTTGATTGCTTTGGCTTCTGTTGCTGATTCGTCTCAGGTAACTTTCGCGAAAAATTTATTGCCTGTCAATTTTGTTTTGTTGAGCGTGAGAGTAACACACTTTAATGCTCTGTCATCCTCAGGCACTTCCGAAAATACTAATACTATGACGAAGACAGATTGCGGTCCTCTTTTATTCATATGCTTTGGGACTACAGATGGTAAAAGGTGGTCAAATATTGCTAAAATGGTTATTCATGGTCCTTTATTTGGTTTAGGCCGATAAGTTAACCAACATTTTCTTTTCTGATTTTCAGATTTGGGCGGCAATGGATCAGAAACCAAAAATTTGTTGATGAAAAAAAGGAAAAGAAAAAAAGGAAAAGAAAAAAAGAAAGAAAGAAAAAAAGAAAAAAAGAAAAAAAGAAAAAAAGAAAAAAAGAAAAAAAGAAAAAAAGAAAAAAAGAAAAAAAGAAGAAAAGAAAAAAATTAGAAAAGAAGAAACGAAGAAAAGAAAAAAAGAATTGTGAGAGGGAAGTGTTTAATGGATCAGATTATGCACCTACTAATACAGATAAAGATTTTGATTGGATGCTTGTTGGAGATGATCCATGGAGTAAGTCACTCTCTCTCTCTCTCTCTCTAGATTTCTCTCTCTTTAAATGTAAAGATCATCGAGGTAATTAACATGTTTTTAACTTGCTAATTAAATGCAGGATGTGTATATGATGTAAGAGGCTGAGAATCATGAAAGGATCAGAGGCAATGGGCTTGGGTTGTTCATAATTAGAACAGCAAAAGCAACAACTGCCCAACCAAGTAAAATGGCAAAGCGTTACCCATAGATATTATCAAATATCTGTAGCAAAAACAACAACTGACCAAACAAGTAAAATGGAAAGAAAGAGTATATAGAAAGTTAACCTGTAGCAACAGAAGCAGCTCTGTTATTAATCCTCGAGAAGTTCTTTGAGGTTTGAATCTTCCTAATTATTTACTTAGATTTTACTTGCCCTAAAGAGTTTTTCAGTTTAACATTTAAATTGATTGTGTTGCATAGTCACAGGATAGAATTGCTTTTAGATAGATTCGGTTAATATCATGGAAAAATGATTTAAGATTGAGTTTACATATATGTATGAGATTTGTGCCAAATTATAATTTTCTTCCAACATTTCACTATTACTCTGTTCACATATTTGGTGATGAGACTTTATTTTTTTTCTTTTATCTGGAAAGGTAACTGGAGGGACACTTAAGGAATGGTTAGTGAAATGCCTATGATTGTATAAATAGAATGCCATTTTCTTG
>QANY01002171.1:0-89717 GCA_003255025.1 Datisca glomerata
AATATTGAGATGAATGAGCTTTTTACACTCGAATTGGACAAAGTCGTCGCGGTTTGGTTTTTTCTCGCTTGGATATGTCTCTCAGTTCTACTTTTTTTCTCGATACTCGGTCTCAAGTCTCTTGCATTACTCTACCGAGATTACACTGGATCATTATCCAATACTGGTCTCTTATTCTACGGGTGTTTCTTCGGGACCTCGTCCTTTTAGATTTCATGGTATGTAGGTTTCTCATCCCTCTTTCGTTGAATTGTTCGTTCAGTTTGGTCAATCCCTATTGCATGTAGCGGTGCAATGATTTTTGTTCAGAAGTTAAAAGTTCTTAAGGCAACCTTGAAAAAATGGAATTGATAGGTTTTTAAGAATGTTGCTATAAATGTTTCTAAAGCTAATGAGAAAGTGACACTCATTCAAGATAGAATCAGATCTGAGAGTTTTTCTGATGCTCTTTTTCGACTTGAATCTGATGCTCTTGCTAACTTAGATATGTCCCTGGGACAACAAGGTGTTTTTCTAAAAGAAAAAAGTAGGGTTAAATGGCTTGCGGAGGGTGATCGAAATTGCTTAAATGTGGGGGGTGTAATAAGCATTTTTCTTCCATGAAAATTGGTGATGATATTTCTTATGATTCGGTTGAGATTGGAGAGCATATCATATCATAATATTAATGCCTCTTTTCAGATTCTGGCACTGTAGTTCAGATCTCTCTGTCATTTGGGAGCATGTTCCCTCAATGTTGTGGAGAATGCTTCGCTTTTTCAGGTTCCTTCTTTTGATGAGGTAAGGAAGATTATGTTTGACATGGATTATCTTAATGCCCCAAGGCCGGATGACTTCTCTGGTAAATTTTATCGATATTGTTGGGATATTGTGGGGTCAAATTTGGTTTTGGTCGTATAGGACATGTTTTACCAGATTTGAACTCAAATTTTATGTTACTTATTTTGAAGATTCCTAATGCTCTAGTGGTTGACAAGTTTCGTCATATTGCTTTAGGTAATTTTATGTTTAAAATTATCACCAAGATTATTAGTGAACGTCTTTCTGTTATTTGCTCTCAAATTATTTCTCCTGCCTTATAAATGTGCCTCTTTAAATAAAAGTTATAATAGAGAAGACTTAGATTAAAAAAAATTAAAAAGTAAAATTCAAGTCCTTCTAAGTTCTGCCTAATTTGCATTCACGCCAGCTAACCTCGTATAGATTGTTTTCCTTTTGATTTCAGAGTCCAATCCTCCACTTGTCACTTTACTAATAATAAATATATTTTGTGTTGAAGCCAAAAATTGTAGCATTAGTGATATTTGTCTTCCATGACGATTATTGACACTAAGAACTTCAACGATGATGTCGAATGCATTCTTCCATCTAGTTGAAAAATGGAGGCGCTCTCAAAAGAGGCATGCCCGGATTCAAAGTATTGTGATAAACACATGCATAGAGGCAAAAAATGTTCAAGAAAGCCTGTGAAAGTTTTTTTTTGAGTTGAACGGCAGTACGAGTCGAAAAATGGGTTTGGGTTTCTACGTGATTCAGTTGGTGAAGGTTGCTAAGAAGGGTGAGGAAGTTGTAGAGCCTTTATGGGGAAATAAATTAAAAATTAAATTCAATGATTCAGAGCAAAAGTTGACTTGTCTAAGTTACGGATCGGTGGTGGGTTTCGATACGGTGGAGCTTAACTCGGAGAACTCGCTTGCTGGAGTTTTGGATCATGTTCCAATGAGTTTGAGAAGATGGGCTTGTTATCCCATGCTCATCGGCCAAGTCTGTTGGCATGCTTTCTTCGTTTTATATAATTAATCCATCAAGTCTTTTGCTTGTGCCCCTCCATGGCTTATTTGAAAAAATGTTTTGTCATTGTGGTGGTCATACGTGAATATAAATTATAATGTCTTAAATTAAATACTTGTGAAAGCAGTTGTATGGCACTTGAAGGCTATAAAGATTGAATTTTGTCTTCTTTTATTTCTAGGTCAAAATATTATTTTAACTTTTTCCTTCTTGGCATTGTCAGATATGCTTATTTTGGTGATGCTAATGAAGAGTTTGACAAGGACAACATAAATCTAACTTTTATAAAACCTTCTCCATTGCCAATGTCATCAAAGGATGCTAGAATTGCAACAGACGTTAAACCAGTTCGAAGTAGCGAAAATCAGTTAAATGGTGATTTGGAAGAAGAAAAGATCGATTAAACCTTAGAACATAAGTTCAACTTTTTGGAATTGATGTAATAATATTTACAAATTAGCTTGATTAGCTTTTTTCAATGTATTCATTGAATTTTTTGTTTGAGATGTAAGAGAAAGTGCCATTTTGTGGAGATTTCTGAAGTTCTTTTGCAATATAAATATAGTTTTTGATTACTAAAGTTATGATGTTGATGATGATTAATTATCATTTCTATTAGATGGAATTCCAAGCATATTACTATGTAGATGGTGTGAATTTCTGTGTCTAGATTGCTCACTAACATGAGGCAAAAATGATTACTTGAAATATTCAAGTACTATTTTTCGAATACTTGAACCCTTCAAGTAATTACATGCTCTCTATATAAATTACTGCATGAAACAAAATGAATACTTGAAGGGTTCAAGTAGTCATAAAATACTACTTGAACCTTTCAAGTAGTTACATGCTCTTTGTATAAAACAAGAGCAACAGACAATTTGACTACTTGAAGGGTTCAAGTAGTATTTTTGACTACTTGAATCTTTCAAGTAGTCACGTGTCTCTCTGTATAAATCAGTGAATGAAACAAAATGACTATTTGAAGGGTTCAATTAGTCATAAAATACTACTTGAACCCTTCAAGTAGTTACATGTTCTTTGTATAAACTTGCGGCAACAAATAATTTGACTACTTGAAGGGTTCAAGTAATATTTTTTTTACAGCTGGAACCCTTCAAGTAGACAAGTGTTCTCTATATAAATCATTGCATGAAATAAAATGATTACTTAAAAAATAGTCTTTTTTACTATTTGAACCTTTCAAGTAGTCATTTTTGTCTGCTATAATGATTCATCTGGAGAGCGTGTGACTACTTGACTGGTTTGAGTAGTCAAAAATTACTACTTGAACTCTTCAAGTAGTTATTAAATATATGCAATTTGCATTAGTCTACTTACTAACCAAAACAAATAACTACTTAGGGAGATAAAAATATATACAATAACTATACAAAATTCATACAATATACATACAAAGTAGACTGATAAAATACATACAGTGTACATACAAGACTCTGTGTCATCCTTACTAAGCTAAACTACAAACGATTACTATAATTATAAATGCTAAACATATAAGGTAAACATGAAATTTTTTTCAAAGTATCTGATATACTCTCCAATGCTTGTATTTTAATATCCATGCGATTAAGCTCATCCTTGAGTTCTTTTAAATCATTATCTTCGCTACTAACATCATTTGTTTCATCAAGAGGGTTGCGCCAACTAAAATATCCATACTTATTCTGCTCACAACAATAATTTAATCTATTTTTATTTCGATCTGACTCTGATATCTTCACAACAACTCTTCTTTCGCAAGTACGTATTCTATTAACAAATTTCAAATCTACTTGTGCAAAACCATTGGCACCAGAACTTGATATTCTGCAAAAATAAGTTTATGAATATATTATGTCCTTCAAGTAGTTGTTTATTTATTATATTACTTACTGCTGCAATAAGAGCTGCTTGAGGGGTTCAAGTAGTTATAAAAATTACTTAAACCCTTCAAATACTTACTGTCGTAATCAAAATGACTACTTGAAGGGTTCAAGTAGTCCATAACAACTACTTGAACCATTCAAGTAGCCAATAGGTTGATATGATTATTACACGCATCTATCACAAACATCAAACAATTCATACATGCAAGAGGGACAATCTAATCCTAGAAGATTTTCTACTAACCCCAGAACAAAAAGTCCCGATTTTTAAACCTAGATAATTTTCCCCAACTTCCAGTAAGAAGAACAAAAGAAAGAGTAACAACACTTTAAATCCTTTTTGTGTCTAAGAAAATGAAAGAATGTGTGCCTGAGTTTTTTGGTTGGGTCTCACTGAAAAATAATGGGTCACAGGGTCTAGAAGAAGAAGAAGAAGAAGAAGAAGAAGAAGAAGAAGAAGAAGAAGAAGAAGAAGAAGAAGAAGAAGATGATGATGATGATGATGATGATGATGATGATGATGATGATGATGATGATGATGATGATGAAGGTGAAGAAGAAGATGATGATGATGAAGTGAAAAATAAGAAGAACAAGAACAAGTGAAGAAGAAGAAGAATGATGTTTTTGTTGAAGAAAAGAAAAGAAATGGGTATTAGGTTGATTTGAAGTTTGTATGGGGAAATGGAAACAAATGATGAGGAAAGAGAGAGTGAACAATGCTTGACGTTAATTATGATGGGTCAAGGGGTATAAAATTTCTTAGACAAGTTAAAAAGAGTATATTAATTTAAATGACCCTTCAATAACTCCTACAAAAAGAAACTTTGACAAAAAAAATTTCAATAATTCAAAACCAAAATGTGTTTTAAGTATATGATCTTAAAAATGCCTTTCACATTTATACCTGCCTAATGTATATTTGTAGTATACGTTTGGAGATGTATTTGTATGTAGTACCCAAGTATGAAGCCATACCATTGACAGGCTGCATCTTTGAGAATTTTAGAGTTGATTCCTAATATAATGAATAAAGTAGTCAAATATATATATATATATATGTAGTTGGCCCCCTTTTATTTTATTTTGTAGGAATTAATACGTTATCCTTAATTATTTTGCACCTACCTGATCTTAGCAGTTTTGAGTACTTTTGTTGAGCAATAATTTTTAATATGGGGTAGTAAAATAATACCCTTATGAATTTTGGTGAAAATCACTTATCATTCTAAACTTCAGTTATTACTATTTAAATTTTCCCCATCAATCATAAAACCTCTATGTTTTTTCACCAGAGTGTAATTGATTTTGGGTTAAACTTATGGGATATTTGAATATTAACCCAATATTTTTTGAAAGAAAATTAATATGGTGAGAGAACTTGTAATAAATTTTAAATTAGAAATTTGTAGCATCTAAAATGCTTCACCATCTAAAATGATAATTAATATATAACTCATATATTATGAACATAAAAAAGCAAAAGGTACAAAACGAGTAAATGAAAATATTTCACAAAACTTGAACTATTAGAATTTTGACACATAATATTTCAATTTAAAGTATTTCATATTCCTTTGATTAATGAATTTTTCGTAAATAAGAATTAATTTTCATTCATTATTTAAAATTTCATATCTGACTCTTTGTCTGATTATATATTAAAGAGAAAACTATTAAAATCATGAATTCATCATCTTAGGTCATTAGAATGTTAATAGAAAAAATAATTAAATACATCATTGAATTTAATGAAAAGTTAATTCTCTTATAAATTTTTAATTGAGGAATATTTGGTCAATCATTTTTTTTCCTTTTAAGACCCACTTATATGACTAAATCTAAAAACGTGCGTTGTACATGGGTTTTGTTTGATTTACCCCTTTCAAATGATGTTTTAAACTGAATGTAGATAGAGCGACTAGTATGAGTGGATATGGAGTTGTGAATCATATTGAGGATCATTTTAGTAGTGTGTAATGCCTTCGTGAACTATTTTGAGAGTTCATTTTTGACTTTGATTACCGAGACCTTAGTATTGTGTATAGAACCGTTGCTGATATTGGACATGGACATTGTTGTCTCTATTGTCAGATATGATTTCTTTGAGTTTATTCAAGTTTTACGATCTAGTTGAAAGGTTTTTCTTAGAGTGAGAATATATTTAGCAGAACATAAAGAGTAAATGCCGCTACTGCCCTCATTATAAGCAAGTATGAAATATGTATGTTGTATAGTAAAACTTTAAACTAATATTACATATATTTTTTGGTACATACTCTACTGCTTCCTTAGATTTTGACCCAAAGACAATTTATCCCCCTCTCCTAAAAGTAAGGGGTTATTACATAATTTTGAACAGCTGTCCTTTTTTGGTTAATGAGATTGAAGTTTATAGGAGTAAATTGATTTTGAGTCAAAATTCAAGATTTTGAACGGATGTTAAAATATTCACTTATTTTGGGGAAAGCACTACTTGAAGTGTTGTTTTTGTTTTTTGTTTTCTTTTCCTAAAATTTACGTGAAGTATTAATTATATGTAAAGTGAAACATGATCAATTATATTAATTTTTTCAAAAAAAAAAAATTGATCAATACCTCAAGGACTCAGGTCCCTATTTAAGAATGTCATTTTCGAAGATAAAAATTTGATTTATATATTTGAATTAATGCTAATTCAGGAGGAGGAGGTCGGTTTGAGGAAGATGGGGCAACAACAGGCATCGTTTCCTGAGAAACAGAAAGGGGAGCAGCTTAGAAGGTCGAAGAGTTACCAGTACGTTGCCGGACATTCCTGCCGCTTTCCACTATGCGAAGTCCTCTCATCTCTTCGTAGCGGGTGATCAATGTGGTTCCGCTATTAGGGGGATTATAACAGGAACATCCGCTGAGGTTTCAGCAGCGAGAAGAGTTGGGCTAGCAGGAGGAGAAGGGACTTCATCGATAAGAGTACGGCGGGGAGGTCTTTGACGCGTCCAATCACGATAGCCTAAACTATAAACTTCAGCTTCTGCCACGTCAAATTCCGCTTGATAAATTTTTTTGGCTTCAAGCTCTTTCTCCCTCAAGGTCGACTCTTTCTCTGTGGCAGCATTTTTCAAAGCCTCAATAAGCTTAAGGTTTTCAACCTTAAGAACTTCAATTTCTTCCATTTGCTTACCAAAAGTGGCCCGCAGCTCCATTTTAGAGCACCTCAATGCTTTGATCTCCAGCCCAGTCTCAACTTCAGTCAGAAGTTTCGTTACCCGAGCCTGGGTTTCATCTCGTTCTCGAGAAAACATTCCCGCAACCCCCTCGTCTTTGATGATATATTCCAAATGGGCGTTGTAGTGAACAATGACCTGCATAAGGAATAACAAAATGATAAGAAAAAACTTAAGAAGTGGAAAATATTCTTAAGTACGAGAACGAATTACTTACTCGGGCAAGATCATTTCATTTTGAATGGATTCAATGTCAGCCTGCCTCAAAACATACGAGTCCCACTCAGGAACAATCCCACGAATCATGATGTGAGATGACGACGAATCATCGAGAAAACTAACAGAAGATGGAAGCTGGGGGTTTCCATAAGCTTGGGGATCCAAGCTTCTTCATCCGCTATCGGTTTCTTCCTAGTTGCAGTCCTCCTTGCCAGAGAAGAAGCGGGAGGCCTAGGAGGGACCTTATCCAGAATAATGATAACAGGAGGAGGACGGTTTGAGGAAGATGGGGCAATAGCAAGGATCGTTTCCTGAGAAACAGAAAGGGGAGCAGCTCAGAAGGTCGAAGAGTTACCAGTACGTTGGCGGACATTCCTACCGCTTGCCATTGTGTGAAGTCCTCTCATCTCTTTGTAGCGGGTGATCAATGTGGTTTCGTTATTAGATGATTCTTGTGAAGCAGTTATAGAGTCTTTAGGGGCGGACTCTTCCTCGACGACGGGAGCGAAGAGGTGAACGAGAATATTATTAAGAATAATTTTGGGGGGGGGGGGGGGGGGGGNGGGGGGGGGGACGACTTGAGAACAAGCCTTCTGGATGGATCCAAAAGTGAGTTCCAATCTCTGATAGGGGCTGATATGCGGCAGCGACCCTATCAACATTATGCCTGTTGAAGAAGGGCTTTCTGTTGAACTGTTTATCTAAAAGAAAGTCAAAGTAAAGGTAAGCAACATAAAAGGAAAAAAGAAACGATGTGTAAAAAAGGAAAAGATGAGAACGGGGCTCAGACATTTAAACTACTAAAGGTCCCCCATAGTTGAGGAACTACCCAACAACCTTCACCGCCCCTCTCTCCCCAGATTAGAAGAACATCGTGACCCATCCTTTGTCTCCTTTTAGGAGATTTCTAATCAACCCTCCTCTATTATCATCCCTAGGGCAGTAGTAGTTTCCTCCTCTTGACTTAACTAGATAAGTCATCCTAAACTCAATAAAACCTAATTTTAAGTCAAGGAGCCTATCATCGATTCAAAACAAAGCAGAACCATGTAGGTGCTTGGTGTGATTGGGCTGAGGCAAGGTTTTTAGTGACTGAATAACTCTTGAAAAACTAGTGACATCGAAAATCTAAACCCTAAAGCTATGTACATAGGATGAAAAGTGATCTCTGCGGGTGGCCTACAAAGCATAGTCATAGCTATCTCTCCTTCTAAAGCACAGTGAACTCCAGGGGGTAAGCGTGTGCGTAGACTCTATTAAACTCCTTAAACTCATTGGGATGTCTAACCCTAGGGACGGAGGGGGAAAAGACTGGATTTGCCATTTTTACAGAAAAGAAAGTAAAGAAGAGGTAGAAGATAGACAAAAAAGAATAACTTAGGAAGAATAAGATTATATTTTATTTAATTTTGATGAGATAGATTAAATAAATTCTTAAAATTTATAAAAAATATACACGTCAAATAATATAAAAAAATCATGAATATTTAATACTTTAAAAGTACGAGAAATTTTTTCCTCCCTCTCATTTCAGCTGAACTCTTCCCCAGCTTCGGAGGCACATATATAACTCTGTTTTTTCTTCCTACTTTATTCTCTTTTCTCAATTTTTGTTGAATTTCTGTCATTGGAGCCTCAGTGGTCACTCTGCCGTTATTATTGGGAATTCTTACGATTGTCTTTTATTGTGGAAAGAGACTTTAACAAGTTAGTGGCATGCATGAAGGCATAAAGCATCGTATCTTTTAACATCTGGTCTGGTGGTGGGTTATGCCTAAATTCCTTTTTTAGGTCTTCTAATTTCCATTCCATATATTTGTTTGAATAAGATAATTTTGCATTGAATAATTTTACCATCTAGAATATTTGTTTAATCTTCTTTAATTTCTTTGTTTTTTTCGTCAAAGGTTTTAATTTCTTAGTTTTTCACAAAGAATCCTTAAATTTTCCTTATTTATCAGTTATAGTTTCAATTCCTTAATGACATAATTATAATTTATGTTCAAGGAGTTAAGGTGATTATTATAGTCTTAGCCTGAATGCGTGTTATGTTTTGTCGTTATTTATGTCTCATATCGTAAGTGTTTTACCTTGATTAAACACTTCTTAAATTCACTCACGATACCTCGTTATGTATTTGATGTGTGACGTAATGTATAGAAATTTAGAGTATCTTTTTCTCATAGACAGATACTTCATGTAAAACGTCAATAAAAGAGACTAATATAATTCTTATACTGCAAGGTATACTTTATATCTACGGTATACATTATATAAACTTATGAACTTTGCACTTAATTTCGCTAAGGTGCGGGATGATCGTTTTTTTACGCCGATTTTTTTTTAAGATTTGGAACGGCTATTTTTTTATTTTAAACTGGTCTAATCTTGATGTTCTTCTTTAAAAAATTAGTCATGCGGGCCTATATGATGTGAGTATTCATTAAATGAATCTATATGTTACTTTTAGGTACACATATCGTTTAAATAAATTTGAGCTGAGTGTTAGAGAAAATTTCTTAAAATATAACATGAACGTCAGGAGTATAATTAAACATGATCACCTATCTCTTGTCAAGTTTTGAAATTAGCAAATACTATTTCCCTAAAAAATCGTTTCAACAATGAAAAAAGTTGAAAATCTTTTCATAGATATAGAATATCTTAAGCCATATGTCAAAACACTAAATCCTTTTAACTAACGGCTAATAAATATATTTTGTATTTTTAAGAAAATATTTTGCAATGAGTCGCGATTACAAATTTTAAGAAAATTAGAAATAGGAAGAAAAAAAATTTAAACTAAAATTCAAAGTTGAAGAACATAATTGACACTTAAGGTCAGGTCCACCTAAGAGTAAGTTGTGCCAAAATTCTTTGTGGATAAATCATGGTGGTGAGTATTAGATCCTTTATAGAAAGCCAAATGAAAAAGAAAAACCCCAAATAGATGGTAACATTATTTATGCGTATATGCCTAAAAATTATGTTATATAGCATATACAACTACTATCAATTTTACTTTTTATATATTGAACACGTAATATCCTTTGATGAGCCACGTAAGCGGAACATGACCAATCCGAAACGGATGTGCGGATTGTCATCATGGTGAAGCGGCAAAAGTTAATCTAAATTGTCGATCTTATCGTATTCCATCAGACGGTTCAAACTTGATCAATTGTTGATATAGATAAGCTAAGTTCGATTAGTCATTAGTATAGATGATTTAAATATGATATCGTAAGCTCTATATTGAAAGAATATTTCATTTATTTTCTGTATTTTAAGGGATATAGTTGAACTTTATAACTGTTAAGAGCCTATAAATAGAGGCCAATTGTAAATTCAAGCATTAAATAAAAACCGAGCAATTATTCTAAGATTCTCGAGAATTCTCTCTCTCATTCTTTATTATTCAATTTATTTTCTGAATGTGAAGAATCTTTCTTTACATTTTGATGCTTTCATTGAGAGTTGAAAGTTCTGTTTGAATCGGCGGCGGCGCACGGCGGAGGCATGGCTTTAAAAAAATTAAAACTTTATTATGAAAATAATTGCGACACCACGGTTTCTAAAAAATAAAAACCTAGTAATGAAAAATGCTTTTAATATATCTATACATTAAATATAAGACATACAAATATATGAATGATACCTTTTGTAGTCTATTAAGCGTCTTTGTAAACAACGAACTTGTAGTCCCACGAATAACAGATTGCGAGATCTTCCAAGCCAATCCCCAAACGCACTAGGATGTGTGTATGCACATAGAATAAATCAAAGACACTATTCTATTTTTAGTGTACTCAATACATGAGATCTAGAAATTTAGAGAATGACTGTTGTGAGACAAAACTTTGAGAGAGAATAATACAACTCAAAGAGCTTCGATTAATAATTAATCGACCATATTGTTCGTTTAGCTTAGGATAGCTTATGATTGCTCTATGATGCCAATTGAACATTATCAATATGTATCTTCTAGGTTGAAGGCCTCTTAAATTTTAGATGTAAATAATAAATTATTTATTTAATGTGTCATTACAGTGGGACTCACTATAATTATGGAACTACATTATGCCATGTGGATCAGATCAGGACATCACTATAGTGTCGTGTAGCACTACAATGTGCCACATGTTACTATAGTGTCACGTGAGACTATAATAACTCATGTCAATCTATGATTAAAAGATCAGATATGGAATCTTTCCATTTCTCCTTTTCAGGATATTCTATCACTTCTGTAAAGGTTAATGGATCGTCCTTATCAATGTCAAACACTAGGACATGTGCCTCTAGTTCATAGCGAATAAGTTGTCTTATAACCTTACACCTACGATGATCCATCGAGGTTTCCTGATCAGGAACAATGGTTTTGTGATTTGTCATTTATCAGTTAATAATGAAGGTGATATGATCTCATTAGATGAAAATTCTCTGATAACTACTTTGCTCCAAGGTTTGTAGTTTTTCATATGGTCGTGTTCAAGGAAATTGACATTTGTCGATACAAATACCTTTTGATCCGTGTGACTATAAAAGTACTCACCTCTTGTTTTTGAAGCATAGCCAATATATATACACGCTTTAAACCTTGAGTCTAACTTTCGAGTCTTGGGTATACGAACGTGAGATGGACACCCCCATATATGGAAATGACGCAAACTAGGTTTGGAGCCATTCCATAACTCTAAAGATGTCTTGTTTACAGACTTAGAAGGCACTACATTCAAAATGTAAGTGCCGTTTGAAGTGCATATCTCCAGAATGTGAGTGGTAGTGATGAGTAGCTTAACATCGACCTAACCATATCTAATAGGGTTCGGTGTCTGCTTTCTGAAACACCATTTCTTTGTGGTATTCCATGTGCTATGAGTTGAGATAGAATGTCATACTCTAGCAGGTAATCATTGAATTCTAAATCCAAGTATTCACCACCTCGATTTGATCAGAGTGTTTTCAAATATTTACCTAATTGCTTTTCAGCTCCAGCTTTGAAATCTTTAAACTTTTCAAAAGTTTCGGACTTCTGTACAATAGGTAAATATAACTATATCTAGAGTAATCGTCAATAAATGTGATAAAATACTCATACCCACCTCTAGCTTGTACATTGATCGGTCCACAAATATCACTATGTACTAGCTCAAGTAGTTCTTTGGCTCTTTAGCCTTTCCTAGAAAAATGTCTCTTGGTCATTTTACCCTCTAGACAAGATTCATAAACTGGAAGAGTCACAACTTTTAGTTCTCTCAAAGCACCATGCTTTGTTAACCAGTTTAATATATCTAGATTAATATGTCACAACCTAAGATGTCATAGATACATGTTATCATCATGAGAAACTCTTTGTCGTTTGTTACTTTTAGGATTTTCTACTTTAAGCAATTCTGAATTTTATAATGCACGTCCAGTCGGTTTAAGCATATAAAGTCCGTTCGAAACTTTTGCATGATAAATATTGAATCTATTCTTCGAAATAATAAATTGATTATTAATAAAAGAATTTTCAAATAATTTTTCATGCAAAAACGATAAAGAAATCAAATTTCTCGAAAAATCAAGAATAAAATAAACATTATTCAAAACAAAACAAGAATTATTTCCAAAGCTTAAACGGATTGTTCCCAATGTTTTTGCTAACACGAGTGCACCACTGCCAACTCTCATTATCACCTCGCCATTAGCCAACTCCCTTAACGAATCAAGCATCTGTAAAGAAGAATATACATGGTTAGTGGCTCCTGAATCTAATATCTAGGATGATAAATCATATTTCACTAAATAAGTTTCAAGTACAAGTAAATCACATTTACATTTCTTATTCAGTTCAGAGAGATACTTGCTACAGTTTCTCTTCCATTGACCTACAACTCCACAGTGGAAACACTTTCCCTTTGGTTTGATATCTCCTTTGATCGTCGTGGCCTTGGGTGACTTTTTGGCTTTCTTTCCTTTTTTGTTCCTACTCTTGTCCTTACCATTGTTGTTCTTCTTTTTGTTGTTCTTAACAACATTGGAAGAAGATTTTTTCTCAGTAACATTTACCTCGCCCTCTTTGGTCATATTCTTGTTGAGTGACTCAAAAATCTGTAGTTCATTCAACAATTGGGTCATGTTGAATTTGAACTTGTGCATAACATAGTTGGTGGTGAATGCAGAAAAAGCAGGTATAAACGATTCAAGTATAATGTTAACTTAAGTTCGCTCATCAATGGTAGCCTCATCTACTTTTGTCTCATGCATTATGTTGATCATGTTCAAAACATGTTCACCCATAGAAGTACCTATCTTCATCTTAGTTGTTATGTAACTCTAGTAGCCTCATGACGACTTTGATCAAACTGTTGCCCAAACATCGCCTGTAGAGATTCCATAATCTCATAGGATTTTTCTATGCTTTCATGCTTGGTTCTTAGAACATCATTCATGCTCACAAGCATGTAGCACTTATCTTTTTTCTTGGACATAATCCAAGCATCAAACTTGTCCTTAACATTCTTAGGGACATTGGTAGCGAGCTTCTCAAGACATTCCTCAGTAAGAACAAACTTGCGATTCTCATATATTAGCATCAAATTTAAATTCGACTTTCATCTTATGAAATTATCACAACTAAGTTTTTCAAGCGCGAGTAAAGTTGTAATAGGGTTGCCCATGGTAGTCATATTAAAAATTAAAAAGAAATAAAATATACATAATTTAATATAATTGAAATAAATATAAAAAAATCATAATGTAAATGTGATGCATGAATATAACATATCAAACACGATAAGACAACGTAACTATTAATATTCCGCCTTAAGATCAGTCAGATTAATTTTAAATAGTCTATAAGATATTCTCATCCTTATTAATAAAAACTTAAAATATCTCATATTTTTTCTTTTAACAATTAGGTGTCGCTTATTTGGTCAAGTCACAATACAATTATCCACTCAAAACTTAATTGTGACTTTGTGAGTGTAATTCATTATTTCAGATTCCATGACTTAATTTAGAATATATCGCTTCAGGGTCGGTCAAGTCTAAACTACATCACTTAGTCCTATCTTCTTAAGAAGTTTAGCCTTGATATTGATACAGTTCGAAACCTTTCTTAGGGAGATTAATATAAAGTCATCTTGAGGCCTTCACTATATCTCATGGTGTTGTACTAATAACGAAGACCATAGGTTACATTAACATGACGACCTTCTCTCACTCACTATTTTATAATTGATGTGTTTCTATTTTAAATAATCAATTAATTCTAAATTAATTACTAGTTAAAATAACCCTACGAATGTAAAATTAATCTAATCTAATTGGTCTAAGTTCATTTAACATTCTAGAGAGTGTAAGTCAAAAATAGATGAACTTAGAATAACTAATTAATTATATTCATCAAAGTTTAATAAAACACTTTTAATAATGAGTTTGATATTCATCAAACGTTATATTCGTCGAACCTTACTAAGGCCTTTAAATTGACGTGATTACCAAGTTTAACTAATTTAAACTTAACAGTTTATATGCAATTGAAATTCATATAAACACATTAGGAGAATCCTAATCAATCATGTTTCTACTAATGAGATACATGATTAAATAAAACTATGTGGGGTTTCATGTATGCTATGTGATCGACTAATGCATGGTATGTTATCAATCATATCAATAAATATTTATGTAAATAATTAAATAAACAAATGATAAACCGAGTGACTATTGACTATTTATAATTACAAACTTTAAAAAATAGAAATAATTACAAAATGGACTTCAAGGATGCATATTTCCAAAATGGCTCATTCTCCACCAGAAGTCAATCTTCATAATCTTCAAGTTTTGACCAAAACTCTTTTAATTAAGATAAACGATTCTTTCTAATTAATTAATCTCATTAATTGAATTTTAAAATTAATTGAATTTGATTAGTCAAAACATAATTTGATAGCTCATCAAACTTGGGTCAAACCCAATCAATTAATTAATTTTTAATTTTCAAAAAATTAAAATGGATAACTATCCTTTTAAAATTTCAAAATTCAAAAGTCAAAATTTAAAAGATAAAAGGATAGGATTAGAGTTTTCGCGAAGTATCGCGGGGATAGGGCAACACGGTATCAGGGTTTCTGTGAAACATACCCTGGCAATCACAACGATTGCCAACGGCGGTGGTATTGGACACTCCCACTGCCACCGCCGGCGTACCTCACGGCACCACAGACGGCTACGGCGCCAGTGTCGGCAATCATATTTTCGGTGCCGGTGTCAGAATTCCTTAATGAAGTTCTTATTTCTCCTTTCTTCTCCTCGTTCATCTTGTGCGTTATTCATTTTCTCGCGTATGAAAATTTTACAGCATAATATTCAAAATAAAAATTACAAAAATTCATATGCCCCAAAACGGTTTACACGAGATCTAAAGAAAATAAAGAACAAAGCCTAAACCCAAAAGTCACAATACAATTAACGATTCATCATTAAACCATTGATTAAAAAGCATAATCATCAATTCATTCATACGTATCAAAATATATAATGAATAATGTAAGAACACCCACACAGTATTTAATGTTTACATATATAAAGACCATTCTGATATCAATTGTTAGAATCAGCGCGGCGCGGGGCTTTAAAAAATTAAAACTTTATTGATTTACAAAACAAAAACTACTGCGACGCCATGGTTTCAAAAAATAAAAATACAAACATTTTAATGAAAACATTTTTTCTCATCGAATCCAATATATATCTGTATATTAAATCTAAGACATATAAAGATATGAATTATACCTCTTGTAGTCTATCAAGCGTCATTACAAACAACAAACTTCTAATCCCACGAACAACAGACTGCGAAATCCATACCATGATCTTCCAAGCCAATCATTAAAGACACTATGATGTGTGTGGGCATGTAGAATAAATCAAATATACTTTTCTGTCTCTAGATGTACTCAACACATGAGATCTAGAGATTTAGAGAATGAATTTTGTGAGACAAAACTCTGAGAGAGAATAATAGAACTCATAGAGCTTCGATTAAGAATTAATTGATCAGATTGTTCACTTAGCTTAGGATAACTTGTGATTACTCTCTGAGGTCAATTGAACATTATCAATATGTATCTTCAAGGTTTAAGGCCCCTTAGATTTTAGTTGTAAATAATAAATTATTTATCTAATGTGTAATTACGGTGGGATCCACTGTAATTGGTGCAACACTACAATACCACCCGGCACTGTTGTGTACCGTGTGGCAATACAGTATGCCACGTGTTACTTTAGTGCCATGTGGCACCACAGTAGCTGATGTAAATCTCTAATTGAAAAATCATTTAATTCAAAATTAACTTATCTGATCTCTCAATCAATTATTTTATCTGTTAATTAACAAATTAGATAAACCAAACCAAATTTTTATCTCATAATGAGTTAATATTATTTAATATCATAAATTAAATATTTTGTCTCACTAATTGATCAACGTTAAATTAATCGATATTATTAATTACTATTAATTTCTGAAAATTATAATAAATAATATTATTAATTAATTAATTAATTAGTATCTTCAAGGTTAAAGGCCCCTTAGATTTTGGTTGTAAATAATAATTTATTTATTTAATGTGTAATTACAGTGGGATCCACTGTAATAGGTGCAACACTGCAGTGCCACATGGCACTGTAGTGTATCGTGTGGCAAGACAGTGTGCCACGTGTTACTGTAGTGCCATGTGGCACTACAGTAACTGATGTAAATCTTTAATTCAAAAATCAGTTAATTCAAAGTTAACTAATCTGATTTCTCAATCAATTATTTTATCTGTTAATTAACAGATTAGATAAATCAAATCAAATCATTATCTCATAATGAGTTAATATTATTTAATTACATAAATCAAATATTTTATCTCACTAATCGATCAACATTAAATTAATCGATATTATTAATTTCTGAGAATTATAATAAATAATAATATTAATTAATTAATTAATATCACATAATTATCTCATAATTATATACTTGCCCCAAAAATTTAATTCTTTATGCAAGTTAGTCATTTTCTTATGTCCTAAAATATTTACACTCTAGATTGTGTAGTACAGAGGTGATTAGAGACCATGAACCCATAATTCTAAGCTCTAATAAACCAGAAAATTAATTAAACTCTTTAATTTAATAATCTTATTTTTTAATTCCATTATTACTCCACTATAAATATGAATTTGCACTCTTAGAAATTATGTAATATATTTACAAAGAATTCTCATGTAATCCATTGATATAATAACTTCATGTAGTTCGGTACTCCAATTATTGGCTCGTAAATTAAAGCTGGTCAAAATTATAATTTTACCCTTCTAATTATCTTTTGATCCTTAAGAACCATTAATTCACTTGTGAACGATCAATTTATAATCGTATTATAAATATGAGCTCAATAATCATTCAGTTTTAGAATTAACACTTAATGGAACCAATATATGATGTATTAGAAAAGCTTGATTCTAAATCTTGTAAGATCATGTTTTCATCCATCTATATCACTGAATCTCCAAAATAAAAGTCACTGGATTATTTTTAAACCAAACCTTAAAGAGTGAATCCAAAGATCTAGTAGACATGTATAGGAGTTCATGACTACGCATGATTCAAACTCATCTACATATGATCATCAGTTTTGATGTGTATTAAATCTTTATACTAAATGGTAAGTCTATAAAGATATTAATCCACATCGGTCATGTCCTATATAATCTAATTATATAAAGTACATTCACTAAAATATCTATCCACATCAGTGATTCGGGTTTAGATCACATGCATTCATAATGCTTAGTGAATCGTACTAGCAACTATTCGTTAAAGATTCCATACTTTAATATGTTGCAGACTATTTTATTCATTATTTATGATCTTAATCCTCGCGTACTTATACAAGATCATAATCTCATTAATGAATATGGAACTTTCACATATTTATATATAAATTATTCAACAATAATTTAAAAGAATAATTATAAGAAAAATGTAATCTCATATTAAAATTGTCTAAACACATGCTTTGAGGGCACTATACCCAACAAGTTCCACTCGAGATTATAACCAAAGATGTCTCGCACTAGGCCGCATATTGTACGGGAAATGGGAAACGACGTGAACGCAACCATCAACCCCCTTGACCAGCCCGCACAGCCAGTGGGAGTGCGCGATATGATCTAGACCATTTTAACTGGGATGCAAGGTATGAAGAGTCGTAATAATGAAGCACTATGGAACGCATGACAAACTGTGTAGGAACAGATTGCAACATTGAAACAGCAAGTAGCAAAGACGAGATCAGATGTGAGCCAAAGGGACGTGGTGCGGAAACGGGAAGCGAAAAACCAGAACGGGGAATAGAGAGAATATTCACACCAATAGCTGAAGCCGGTAGCTAGCCACAGTGCCCGTCATGAGGGAACGATAATCACTTCACATGACAAAGGAAAATGAGCTAGAGATGAGAACGAGCCAACATAGCCAATGTTGGAACAGGCGATAAAGAAAATGATGGAACAAAAAATGCTTGAGATGAGGAAGGTTGGAGCGAATGTAATAGCGGACCTAAAAACTTTAACCAGGTCCCCTTTATGTCCAGAAATTTTTTCCACCCTCGTATCAAAGAAGTTTATCGCCCATAAGTTCAAATGTTATGAGGGAAAGTCAGATCATGTAGACCACTCTGACATTTTAAGCAAGTAATGGTGCTTCATCAACACGAGGATGAACTGATGTGTCAGATGTTCCCAACTAGTCTGAACGAGAACACGTTAAAATGATACCATTCTCTACCTTCTTGTTCAATTGATAATTTTGCTAGAATGTCTTATGTTTTCCTAGAGCAGTATTCCACATACTAGATGATGATGGAAGATTCATAGTACCTTTTAACGATCGATATCAGAAAAGGAGGGTCATTGCGAGATTACACTCATCACTTTAAGGATGAGATGGCAAAAGTGAAAAATTTTGATGATCGTGTGGCCAAACTAGAATTCAGAAACGGTTTAGATCCCTACTTTTAATTGTTTGAGGCTTTATCCAAGGATAAACCTTGGTTGAGGTGGATCCATACAATTATGAAAGAGCCAAGTCAGAGAGATAAGAACAAGTATTGCCATGAAACCAGAGATTGCTACCATTTGAAGGGCTACATTGAGATGCTTGTGAAAGAAGGACATTCCCATTCTCAGGAACGGGGAAGGAAAAATTAGTGATAGCAACTAGAGGAGGATGAACCAAGTGAGAACAACCCAGGGTACGAAGCTAGGAGTGAAATCGAACCCGTAGATTTGGGGGATGGGAAAGTGACGACAATGGGAGCGAGATTGACTAAACTGGGAGAACTACAACTTACAAAGTCTCTCAGGGAGAGTGCGGACATTTTCGCTACAACTGCAGTGAAAATTCCATGTATTGATGAATCAATAATTTGTCATAAACGAAATGTTGATCTATTTGTTAAGCGTGTGAAACAGAAGAAGCAGTCTTTCACTCTCGAAAGAAAAACGACTAAAAAAGTAGAGGTGTAGAAGTTGCTCGAAGTTGGGTTCATAAGAGAAGTCAGCTATCCGGAGTGTCTGGCAAATATTGTTATGGTAAAAAAGAAGAGTGGAAATTGGAGGATCTATGTAGATTTTACGACATGAATAAAGCTTACCCAATGGATGATTACCGTTGCCGAGAATTAATCAAATGGTAGATGCGACATCCAGACACGAGCTCCTAAACTTCATAGATGCTTATTCTGGATATGATTTGGTGAAAATGTTCCAATCTGATCAAGAAAAGACATATTTTATTACTGACTTTAGAATATTTTGCTATATTGTGATGTCATTTGGCTTAAAAAATGTAGGAGCAACGTATCAAAGGTTAATCAATAAAGTTTTTGAAATGCAGATTGGAAAAATGATGGAAGTCTACGTTGACGACATGCTCATGAAAGCAGGAAAAAGAGCACACCACATTTGCAACCTGAAGGAAACCTTCTCTGCCTGAGAGAAAGCAACATGAAACTAAATAAAAAAAAGTGTACTTTCGTAGTGGCGGCTGGAAAATTCTTGGGACATATAGTAAATAGCAGGGGGATAGAAGTTAACCTTGATCAAATAAGGGAAATCATGGAAGTAAAGTCACTACAGTAAAAAAAAAAAGAACCAAAGCTTGACGGGAAAGTTGGAAGCATTGAACAGGTTCTTGTCCAGATCAACCAATAAATGCATACCATTCTTTACCAAATTAAGAAAGATTTCTAGGAAACAGTGGGATGAAGTGTGCGAATAAGCACTATGGAAAATCAAAGAGTACTTAGCTTCACTCCAATTGTTGTCTTAACCTTTACCAGGGGAAGAATTGTCCATTTAAATCACCATATCTGAAACCGAGCATCAATGCGGCAATTGTTAGAGCAGAAGGAGAATGTCAAAAACCAGTTTATTTTGTAAGTAACAGTTTCGAAGGCTGCAGAGGTCAGATATGGGAAAATGGAGAAGTTGGTGCTTTCTGTAGTTGTTGCTGCAGGAAAACTAGGGCATTATTTCCAGACACATATAATGAAAATGATAACGGAGTTTCAATAATGAGTATTCTTCAGTCCCTGAGATAACCAGAAGACTTACAAAGTGGGTAATAGAGTTGTGAGCATATGACATCCGATATGATCCACACACTGCAGTAAAGGCACAAGTCTTGGTAGATTTCATTGTTGAGTTCACCTACGAAGAAAAGGAGCATGATTCTGTAGCAATGGAAACAAGAGATGGCGCTTGGACTTTGTTTGTGGACAGAACCTCCAATCATCGAGGATCCAGATCGGGAGTGGTGGTCCAAACACCATATAAAGAAACCTTGGAATAAACTTTGTCATTCAGTTTTCAAGCATCAAATAATAAAGCAGAATACGAGGCACTATTGGCTGGATTGCGCCTCATGAGTGAATTCAAGGTAACAAATATTAAAATTTTCTACGATTCGATGTTACTTGCTTACCAAATCTCAAGAAAGTACAACACAAAGGATTGCAGAATGGCGGAGTATTTGTAGAATGCCAAGGAAATGCGACAATTGTTCAAAAGTTATGAGATTACGTAAGTTTCTAGAACAGATGCATTGGTAAATTTAGGGTCATCAGCTCAATTCCCGTTGAGAAGAACTATTTTCGTAGAATATCTAAGTGATTCGAGTACAAGGCCACCCATGCAAGTGGAAGTCACAGCGAGGGATGGTGAGTATGACTGGAAGACGAGTCATACAATGTATTCTCTACGAGGAGCTCCCGACTAATAAATGGAAGCCCAAAAGCTCCAGCCACGGAGCATAATATGTACCTTAATTGATAGGGAATTGTATATGAGGTCAGTCTCGGGCTCGTACCTCAAATTTTTTCCCCAATGGAAGCCAAGCACGTGATGGCTGAAATGCATGAAAAACCTGCAGGAACCATTTCAGTTGGAGAACTTTGGCCAACAAGTTGTTAAATGAATGATACTATTGACCAAATACGAAAGATGAAGCGAAATCTTTTGTGAAGAAGTGTGAAAAATGCCAACGGTATGTTCCCGTTCCAAAGATGGCTCCCGAAGAATTACAAACGTTGATGAGCTCTAGCCGTTGATGCAGTTGGGCAACTACCAATGGGTCCCACTCAAAAGAGGTTCTTACTGGTCATGATCAACTACTTTACAAAGTGGATAGAATCGGAAGCGTTAACGAGAGTACAAGAAGAGGAGGTAAGACAGTTCTTACAGAAAAGCATTGTTTGCAGGTACGTGATCCCCAAAGTGCTTGTTTCTGATAACGAGCTTCAGTTCACCGGAAGTCAAGTGAAAATCTTTTATGATGGTCTTCAAATTAAAAATAGACTGCCAACTCCTTACTACCCTCAAGGCAACGGGCACGTAGAGAGATCAAACAGAACAATCATTTGGTTAAGGAGTTGCCGTCAGTTCTTTGGGCATACCGGACAACACCACGAGAACCAACTAGAGAAACACCATTTGCCCTAGCATTTGGGGCAGAAGTTGTCATACAAGTTGAAATTGGGTGCCCCACAGTAAGATCGGGTATAAATGAAGTCACAAATGTATAACAGATGAAGGATGTCGCAACGTGCTTGCTACGTAAAGATTGAAAAAACCATCTTTGAAGAAAATAAATTCAGAGTCTCCACCAATCATTTTAGGGTGTGATTGGTCACCCAACTTTAAAATAAAAATTTTACTCTATGAAGACTCAAAATTGATTCGGGAATCATTTGTGTGTGGAGAATGTATTAGCACTCCACAACACCCATTGTTAAAATTGTTACTCAAATTTAATCAAAAGAAAGAATAATGGAAAAAAAGGTTAGAGATGATAAAAATATATGATAAATTTAAAAATAATATGTATGGTAAAAATAATGAAACAATATGTGAAACAAGTAAATATATATATAAACAAAATAAATTAAAACAAACCACAATATCTACTAATAAAAAATGAAAAAAAATAAAACAACAAAAAAGGAGAAAAAAGAAAAAAAAGTGTGAATACCCTCTGTTAGATAGAGAGTGATTTCACCATCTGTTTAAAGTAACAGAGGGTGATGTCACCCTCTATTTTTTTTCATTTTTTAAAGAATATATATATATATATATATATAATCATTTCATTTCATAAATTAATAATGAATTTTTTATGTGTATGAGGTTAATCTATGAAAAATGTTTAATTTCATACATAATTGACATGAACATACTATTTTTAACTGTATAGTCTACTAATTATCATTTTTCTTTTCTTCTCTCATTGCTAGTGAAATACCAAAGGAATGATCATTGATGATAACTAATTCAAACAAGTGTTGCAAATATGATGAACAAAATTTAAAAAAAGAAGAAGAAAAGACTTGTAAGAACATAAAAAAAATTCAAAACTTAAATATTTTCACAATCTTGTATAGAGATTTTACTCTCTATTTTATGTATTTTTATGTATGAGAAATTATTATAGTAGATCTTTTCATCAAATGTACACTTTCAGCTCATTAAAATGTTGATTCGCATTGAGTTAATTTTACACCTCTCAAAATCTTTATCATCGTCCCCATTGATTGAGTTGATGAAAAAAACATCTCATTATCAAACTTGTAGAGAAATCAACAAAGCATGAAAATAAAACTTAGGATTAAGAGTATGTGAAATGATAAAGAAGGAACAAACAACTTATGTATGGAAAAGGAAACAAAAAATATCAACTACGTGAGTATCAAGAAGAGAGATGATGAAGAATAATGAACAAGATTTATTGTAAGCTAAAATGCAAGAAATTTAAACTACCTTAAGAAAAAGAATAGGAGAAGATGAAAGATGAATAGAAATAAAGACTCTCTTTCTCTCTATTTTAAAAAGTCTCTCATATTTTTTCAATACCTCTATTTCTCTATCTAAAATCCTCTCTCTTTCTCCATCTCCAATCCTCCTTTCAAGTAAAGACTTCCCCTCTATTTATAGGCAAACTTAGGGCATCACTCTTTATTTTTACTCATTTTGCGCTTTTTTTAGTTCTTGCATGATTCTTCTTATTTTTAGTCATTGAGTTATTTTTCAAATCATACATATGGTCTTAGACTAGTATATGAGTCAAAAAATAAAATATATATTTTTAAAGTATTGAATCGGACAAAATATGGTATTTACAACGAAAAGTTTAAACTTCTTGGAAGAAAAATGAGAGGCCTCTCAGGTGAGGATGGCCAATTACAACCAAAAAAGAAAAATTCCAGAAGAGAGTCATGGGACGACAATTTCAAACATGAGATCTTATGTTAAAGAGGATTTTTCAATCAAACGAAAGCAAATTGAGGCCAAATTAGGAAGGACCTTTCATAGGAAAATTGGGGCCAAACGGATCTTACTACTTAATGAATAATGAGATAAGGGACCTGTCTAAGCCTTGGAATGCTTTACAGTTACACAAATATTATGTATAATTCTTTTTCTTTAATAGTGAAAACATTTATATCCGTGGTTTTCTTCCGTTAAA
Organism: Datisca glomerata; assembly: GCA_003255025.1. Classification (NCBI taxonomy): domain Eukaryota; kingdom Viridiplantae; phylum Streptophyta; class Magnoliopsida; order Cucurbitales; family Datiscaceae; genus Datisca; species Datisca glomerata. The sequence goes on from QANY01002171.1 coordinate 24,174, forward strand.
GGTTTCCCGCATAAAAATCAGATGTTCATTATTTCTTTCTCGAGAATTGAAGGAAACAGTCCCCTAAGCTTAAAAAAGCATAAGTCCATGAAGATTGTTGTCTACGCACATCATCTTCTAAAGGAAAACGGGCTCCTGAGCTGAGAAAGAGCTTAAGTCTGGGGAGACATCCATCTTCTAAAGGAAAACGGGTTCCTGAGTTTAGAGAGAACTTAAGTCCATGGTGACATTAATCTTCTAAAGAAAAATGAGCCCCTAAGCCAACAAAAAACTCAAGTCCTTAAGGAATGATGTCTGCAGCATCACCCTCTAAAGAAAACAAAAAAAGGAGAAAGGAAGAAATGTGAAAGTAGAAGTAAAAAGAAAGGAAAAGAAGCAAGAAAATTACAAAGAAAGAAGCTCTAAAAGTAATTCAAAAGGAAGAGTTTGAAGAAAGGTAGCAAAATCTTGAGAAAGACTATCTCATTTAACACTTAGAAAAATTACAAACAAGAAATGAATCAAGCGCCGGAAGGTCAAGAGCTGGTAAAACAATCTTCTTTTTCATTAATGACAGTTCAAAATTACAATGAAAAAGAAAAGAAGAAAGCAAAAAATCACATCCGCCAAAAAAGAAAACAGTTTAAGAAATAACTATTAAATTCTTCTTCCAGGCATCCTTGTCAGTGGTGGCAGGCTCAGCAGTGGTTCTGGGGGTTTGGCAGTAGCATCCTCGGTAGAATCATTCACAGAGTCCTCAATCTCAAGAACAAAAGGTTGTCTGGGAGGACGATTAGCTTGGGAGTCTCTATAGCCAGCGCTATAGACTAATATTTCACCTTCTCGGCTTTAGCCTTTGCCTTCTCAGCTTCAGCCAAAAACTTTCTCGCAACCTCCAAAGCCTCAACCAGCTTTTGCTCCTCGGCTGCTACAATCTCTGCGTCTTCAGCCATCTTCTCCAAAGCCTTCTGGAGTTCAGCTTCATTGGCTTGGTTTTGCTCTTTTTCGGCTTGGATATGAGCCACAACACAGTGACACTCCATGAGCTCTCTCTGGATATTCAACCCTGATCATGAAGATGATGCTACTCCTAAAGAGCGTTGTGATGAATAATGACCTGAAAGTTGAAGAATAGACTAAGTATGGAAAAGCAAAACTTCAAAAAAGAAAGAAAAAGAGAAGGAAATCTCACCCTCAGCAGATCGTGGCTTAGAGAATTAGTAAGCATGTCGATACCAAGCCTTCAAGTGGTATTTACATCAACATCAGAATGGATGCCATGATGGATGACATATGAACTTACGACATCATCCAGGAAGCTTACATATGCCAGAACAGGAGCATTGACAAAATGATTCCACCTTTAGAGAATAGACTCGATAGCGATTTGTGATCCCGAAGTGTCTCTTAGGACAGTGGCAGTCTCATTGGGTGCGGCAGGAGCCGGATATGGAAGAAGCTCAGAATTTGAGGACAAACCCTCATTATGAGCAGTAGGGGCACTGAAAGAGGGAGGAGGAGGTGGAAGTTCTGAGCCGGAGGAGCTCGAAGTGTCAGTCCTCGTACGAGCCCTCTTCTTAACAGGGCCGACAAATTTGTTGCGCAACCTCTTCATCATCCTGCTAGCGGCTTTGGCTTTGTCAAATTGCTCTTGGTCGTCTGACTAGTCGGATGAACCAGAAGAGGTGGAGTGAGAGTGGCTTGATGCAGAACGAAAAGATGGGATATGAATACCATGAGGATAGAAGATGAAGTTACCAGAGAAGAATGGGAGGCAATGGGAACCGTGATGGGGGTAATAGCGGTACTGACTTCCCTTCTTAGATCAAGAAGCACTTTTTAGTCCTGATCTTGTGCTCAAAGGTGGAAAGTCGCGGTGTTCTTTCCCACGGATCTTCTTGATAAGTGAGGCTTTGTGTTCTTTTTGTTGTCTGCAAAAGTCCATTAGCCAAATAAAAGAGGAAATGGAAATATAATGAAAAGATGAAAGGATAAGTGAGAACCGGAGCTCCGAGACCTTACTAAACATTGCCCATTTTTTTGGAAATGTCCAGCGGCCATCACCGCCCCAATTCCCGCCAGCCAAGATGGTATCCCTTTCCCAGCCCTTGTCTCTGTTTGGGATCCTAGTAATCAATTGAAAAACCAAGAAGTATCATGGAAGAGGGGCGAGATAGTGGCTCCCTTCCTGATGTTTAACTATGTAATAGTAAAGAAGTCCATCTACACCTAGATCAAAGTTATACTTTCAATTTAAATCTTTAAAACGAAGAAGTATCATGTAAGAACTTGGGGTGAGCTGGGATGGGGAAAGACCTACTTTGTAAAAAAAGTTCTTGAAGGAAATGAGAAAATGAAAGCCTGGGGCTGAGGGTAATTTGGTAGGGTGGTCTACAAGAAACTCCGGTGGACTCACTCTCTCGTAACGCACAAGTAACATATGAGGGAAAAGCTTCTCGGTAACGAATCATGAACTTCCTAAACTCATTTGGATCCTAACGAGAGGATTTGGAACTTTAAATTCGTCCATCATTTCACAAGAAGAACAAAAGAAAGAAGAAGATGAGAAATGAACTTACAGGTTCAAACACAAGAAAGTGAAGAAAAGTACCGAAGGAAAAGGTTTTATTTTGGTTGCAAACTTCAAAAGAAATTGAAAAATGCCCTATTATTAAACAGGGCAACATGGGATGTCTGTAATTAATTATTGATGAACAAATGCGATCGATAGCATAATCGCACGACTGGGAACATAGGGAGACGGGACTGACAGCATAAGAGGCGAAGAGACGCAACCATTGACGAATGGGGAAATGACAGTTGGCAATGGGAAAGAAATTTTTCCGCTAAAGGAAATTATATGATCCACGTCTGTTCAAGGAGCATGGAAATTTGAAATGATGGAGAACGAGAAGATGAGGGGACATTTTTGAAAAAGTGTGACCGATGATAAAATGTGACTGACTCGTTTCAACTAGCGTGAATGGAAATGCGCCATGTGGAAAAGGAAGCTGCAAAATTTGACAAAATTAGGAGTTGTACAGTGTGCCACACACTCTCGAGAATGGGAAGGTGAATTAACTGAGGAGTTAAAAACGGCTGCGATAATGAACACCTCAAAAGGCATGTTCTGACATAAAAAAGAAGGGGGAATAATGATGTGTGATAATGACAATATGTTTTGATATTGCATATTAATTTTACTATGTAATATTAAATGTAATATGGGCAAATGAACAGGTAAAAATCCTTTGTAGGGTCACGTAAGTGGGACATGACCAATCAGAAAGGGGTGTGCGGATTGCCACATTGGCGAAGTAGGAAATGCTAACCGTCGATCTTATCGTATCCCACCAGATGGTTCAAGCTTGATCAGTTGTTTATATAGATAAGCTAAACTCGATTAGTTGTTAGTATAGATGAATTAAATCTGATATAATAAGCTCTATCTTAGAAAAATATTATGTTTATTCTTTATATTTTAAGGGTTATAGTTGAACTTTGTAATTGATTAAGAACCTATAGATAGATGTCAATTGTAAACTCAAACATTAAATAGAAACTGAGCAATTATTTTAATATTTTCAAGAATTCTCTCTCTCACTCTTTATTATTCAATTTATTTTTCGAGTGTAAGGAATTTTTCCTTTACATGTATATTTAAAAAAATATTACGTTGCAGTGTCTTACATGTTGGTTAACTTAGTTTTTGAATCAATATGACTTTTATATTTGAATTAATTCTAAGTAGTCTCCGTCATATGTGAGTCAGGAATTAAATTTGTTGATGTAAATGTTTAAACTCAAAATCTCATGTTATGATATCACGTTAAGTAGTTAGTTAATTCCAAAACTTAAACTATTGGATCAAGGTAAAATTATATACTTAAATTAATTCTTAACACTCAATTTTGATCTCATTTTACACGTGATAAATAAATAAGTAAGAAAAAAATTAAATCTATATTATAAGTTATAAAGTGTATGAGTGGTAGTGCTCAAAACATTGTTGTGAGTTAATGATATAGACAATTTTAACAATGAGTTTGACATCATATATTAACCTAGCATATATCTTATAATATTTTGATTTTATTTTAAATTTTAAACTTATCTAATTAAATAAATTATATAACACCGTCTAATATCCGAAAATAATTGAACATAAAAATATAGCTAAACTCAAATTCTATCCCTAAATTATATCCTACATCACACGTGACATACCCAATATTATAATTTATAAGTCCCTGATTTCTAGTCATCCTATTTTCAATCTAGAAGTTTGTAATCAAACTGCTCAGTTATTCTGGTTACTTCCCTTGCCACTTTCCAACCTTCTGCTTCCTGCATCCTCCACGCCATGCCAACTCCCAACCTTCTTCAATGCTCTCTATTTAATCGTATCTCACGAGACCAGATCACTCAACACTTGTATAAATAGAGAGAGAGAGAGACAGTTTTGGAGAGAGAGAGATGGGAGATAAGCAAAAGCAAATAAGCATAATGATGCTACCATGGTTAGCACACGGACACATATCACCATTTCTAGAATTAGCAAAGAGACTTACAAATAGAAGCTTCCAGATTTACTTCTGCTCAACCCCCATCAACCTCTCCTCAATCAAACCCAAAATCTTCCCAAAATACTCTGTTTCAATCCAACTAATCGAACTCCATCTCCCTTCTTCCCCAAATCTCCCTCCCCAACACCACACAACCAATTCCCTTCCACCCCATCTCATCCCCACTCTCAAATCCTCCTTCGACATGGCTTCTTCAAATTTCTCCTCAATTCTGAAAACCCATAACCCAGATTTACTCATCTATGATTTTCTTCAACCGTGGGCCCCTCAATTAGCCTCATCTCTCAACATTCCCTCTCTTAATTTCCTGCCCACAGGAGCTGCCACCCTTTCCTTTCTGACCCATTTTTTCAAATTCCCGAACGAGCAATACCCATTTTCTGAAATTTCTGTTGGATGGTTTTGGAGAGAAAAATTCGCCGTTTTGCTCGAAGGTTCTGAAGAAGGAAGGGGAGACAGAGAGAGATTCTGCAACTGTTTAGAGCAATCTTGGGGTGTTGTTCTGGTGAAAACCTGTGGGGAAATTGAAGGGAAGTATGTTGATTATTTGTCTTCCTTGTGGGAGAAGAAGGTTTTGGCTGTGGGTCCACTTGTTGGAGATTGTTGTGAGGAAGGAGATGAAGGTGGGGAGGTTTTTGATTGGCTTAATGGGAAAGAGGAATTTTCGACTGTGTTTATATCTTTTGGGAGTGAGTACTTTTTGTCAGTGGAGGAGAGGGAAGAGATTGCTCTTGGGTTGGAGCTCAGCATGGTGAATTTCATTTGGGTTTTGAGGTTTCCTGTTGGAGAGACTGGGCCTAAAGAAGCTCTGCCAGATGGCTTCCTTCAAAGAGTAGGGAACAGAGGTAACGATGGCTTGATTATTTGTAAACTAGCTTTCTTAATTTGGTATTTTGACTCGGTAGTGAAATCCACGGTAATAGTGACTTAACAGACATAGACCAGACAATTTTACAAAGTATTGAATCTTTCAAAGTCATATCATTACTGTCATATTTTACTACGTTTAATTTATCGAGTCACCTACTCATTATTGTCACATTTTACTCATAACGTTGATGAGATGGACCAAATTGAGAATATGTTTAAAGTTTAAGGCCTATCATTATATGAGTTTTGAGATCAAATGAACGATTGTTCAAAGTTCAATAACCAAAATGATTTTTGACCAACTTTTGATTAGCTTTTGTTATTACAAATGGAAAGAGAAGCTAAGAGAACTTTACTTCACACAAGTTGTAATGAGAAAATGGTTTAATTAGACTATATTTGTCCATGTTAGTGAGTAAAAAATTAATCATTTGAATTATTTCTTTACAGGTTTTGTCATTGAGGACTGGGCTCCTCAGGCGAAAATACTAAAACATAGAAGCATTGGTGGGTTTGTGAGTCATTGTGGATGGAGCTCAGTGATGGAAAGCATGATGTTTGGGGTGCCAATCATAGCAATGCCAATGCACCTTGATCAGCCAATAAATGCTAGAGTTGTTGAGGAGGTTGGTGTTGGAGTAGAGGTTAAGAGGGATAAAGAAGGAGGAATCCAAAGAAAAGAGGTTGCAAAGGTGATCCAAGAGGTTGTTGAAGGGAAAAGTAAAGAGAGAATAAGAAAGAAAGCAAGAGAAGTTAGCCAAATTTTGAGTGAAAAGGGAGAGAAAGAGATTGATGAAGTGGTAAATGAGATACTCAAGCTTTGTGTGCAAAGCGAAAGTGATCATTTTATTATATAGGGTTATAGATCATTGTTTATGAACAGTCAAAATTTTGCCTTACAACCGGCAAAATCCGAACCGAAGAATCAATCAAGGAATATTCTTTGAGAGACCCTTATCTGTTTCTCAAGCTTGCAACGAAAAATGAAGATCTGTTATTATTTAGTTATCAATTTTCGTGTATAAATACAACGATGTACAATTTCAAAATACATTTGAATGCAAGCATATTTAAGTCTTCGAGTTCTATATTCTCTCATTCTCTTTCTTTAAACTTTTAGTATTATTCTTTTGTCATAGATTTTTTTCATATAAAAAAATCATTTACATTTTGAGATTGAGAAAACTCAATGAAACCTATCAAAAAAATGTCTAGAACCAGATCAAATGTAGCCCTTAATGAGAGAAACAGAACTGAAAATGAGGATGATCATGTTGATCAACCCACGCCACCAGCTGGAATGCTCCACACCATTCTGACAGGAATGCAAGAGATGGAGCGGCGAAATAGTGAGACGTTGCGCAACACATGGTAGACGGTGTAAGATTAAATCAATGCATTACAACATGAGTTGGCGGAGACAAGTGCAAAAGTTAGTCAGCTGACTAACGATGAGGAATGAGAAAACCGTTCAGAATAATATGAACAAGATGCCAGGTGGGCAAATTCTGAAAATAGTAAAAATGTGCAACACGAAGATGGAGAATAACATTTTTTAAATGACTACATGAAAATATGTAACATGAGGGTTGTATTGCGATTTGGGATTTGAATGACATTAGATCCATAATGGCTAGGGAAAAATAATAACATATGTAATAATATTAATATCTTCAACAATGTAAATTGAGGTGTGTATGATTGATGTGGGGATGTTACTTATTTGAGAACGAAGTCGAAGATCGGTGAATGTTTTTGTATGAACAAGATAAGAATGTCCGGGCTCCAGCAACCATTGCATGCATGGCTGTCTATAATGTGTCAAAGCAGCAGCCAAAAAATGGAGAATTCATCTACGCAAGTTGAAACTATAAGCCTTGTTAACCGAAGATGGGGAACCTCATCTCAGATACTCCATTAGAGCAATATATTGTCTTGAGTACTGAAACGTGAAACAGAACTAAGCATATTTGTTGGATAGTTCACGTTTTTATCATAATAGTCAGTTCCGTTTTAGTGATCATTTCAATTTAAAAAAAATGGACCATTTTAGATATTTAGGTATTTTGGTGTTTTATTTCGGACAAAAAAATTTTATCATATAAATTAATATTATAAAATTTTTCATAAGTAATATAGGTTGAAAAATTGGAATAATGACTTATTAACATACAATAAATTAATTTCTAGTTAATATCAACACATTTCTCATTAGAAAAATCATATAATTAATTTTTAGCAGCTAACTTTTTATTTATCAATATTATAAAACTATATATATATATATGTTATAAATAATAAAAATAATTAAATAAACAAAAATTTGATAATACACGTACTTAAAACACTAGCCATTTATAAGTAAAATATGTCATCTAAAAAAACGCAGTGTAAGAAAATCCAAGGGAAGATACAACGTGTGTGGGTTAGACTACGGTACACCCCTCTATCGGTACAGGGGATACTTTAACCATCAGATCTTCTTTTAGATGATTTAATGGATAAAACACGCGTGTGAGAATTCACGGGTGTACATAGAATTTTTTCTATTGTATAGCCAACTTTAAAGTTTAAAGTTAGACTTAATTTTAAAAATGAAAAGACTTTGACAGCCTTCATCTCGGAGAAGCACAACTAGATTTGCTTAAAACTTTAAGGCCAGCTCTTCAACTTCTTCTACTTGAAATTCCACAGATTCACCATGGAAATCAACTGCGTTTTCCTCCATTCTTCTACTTTTCTTCTATGTCTTCTCCATTTCTTCTTTTTTTTTTCTATTTTCATATTCTTCTCCAACGAACACTCATCTTCTTCATTCAAAGTCCTACCTTTCTCTCTCTCTTTCCACCCCTAAATCTGAGCTCGCTGACAATATTTCAACCCGCAAATTAGCTCGATTTTATTTTGCACACTTCCTATATTTCACTGTTTCGGGTGTAGTTTTATCATTCCGGCTAGAATGCTCTGTTCCGATCGGGATTAGCCAGAATCTTGGCCGGTATATTTCTGACCCCTTTTTCGTTATGTTCCGTTCTTTGTCTAGAACCGGAATGTTCCGTTCGACCGGAACGGAACTGATTTGATAACTTGATTTGGATTATAAATCGTGCGGATTTAAATTTGTAATCCAAACTTAACATCTAGTAAAAAAATATTAAAAAATTTATATGAGATCTATCACCTTATTTAATTTAAAATTTAAGTTTTTATAGATTTTTAATTTAACTAAAATTGAGTGATTCAAAATTCAAAATTGTTGAATTTAATGTGTAAAATCAAAATTATTTCTTTTAAATCATCACTCAAACCAACAATTTATTAACTAAATGATATTATAGTAAACTTATCTAATCTAACATAATCCAAATCATCTAAGCACGATTCAAATTTATAATAAACATAATAATACAAGTCTTAAATTAAATTTTCAATCAAAATTCTAAATCTAAATCTTTAATCTAAATGTTCAATCCAAAAATTTAGTAAACATACCCTAAATTCATACCTTAAAAAGTAAGATCTGCTCAACATGATCAATTAGAACTTCAGAAGCAACATCCTTCGAAATAAATGTGCTGGCCAATTGCAATACAATTTTCAGGTCAAACAGTTGGCAAACGTAAAGTTTGCCATCCCTCATTAAAAGGCCTAACTGTATTTGACATAAAGACTATTAAGTATGGTCCTAAGATTCAATAGGATAAAAACTAATATATAATATGTGAGTAATTCTACGTAAATGATTAGATTTTTAATAATTAATAAGATTTATTTATCAAATTATTTTAATAAATCATAACACATTAACATGTAAATAATTAACATATAATTTAGTCACTTAAATTTAGTCCATTAATTGATAAGTGTAGAATTATTCATAATATATATGGTGTGTTTGACATTTTGAGTGAAAAGCAAAGTTTTATTGAATTTAAATCTATATTTTTTGGGACAATTAAAAAGTAAAACTATTAAAATATGTAAATTATAATTATAGAATTTTTTATAATATAATAGAATTAAACTAGAATTTGAGATAAATATTTTATTTAAGTAATTATATTAAGGAATCGTTAATACAAAAATATCTAATGTTAATAACTGGACTATGATACACGCATTTATAATTCTTTTGCCCAATACAATATTTATAGTTTAATAGTTTATTTTGGTTCAATATTTGTCTAATCTGAGCCGTGAGTGAATTAGTACAGTTTATCAAGACTGCTAAATGTAGCTTTATAAAGACAAAAAAGATAAAGTAATTTTACGCCGATTAAGTAATTGATCAAATTTTAAGTGATCAAATAACGTGTCAACTATTTATAGATTATTTTAATTTTTCAAATCATTTTTATGAGTTATCAAACATCAATATATAACTTATTGTGTCAACTATTTATAGATTATTTTAATTTTTCAAATCATTTTTATGAGTTATCAAACATCAATTTATAAATTATTGTTATACCACTTGATCACTTAAAATTTATTCAATTTTTTAGTCATTCTAGAATTATTCAAAAAGATATTCCAAACACTAAGAGGCCCCAAAACTCAAGATATGATAATCTTAGTCCAAATATATATTGAAAAAACAATAAATTACACCCTAAACTTTTTAATTACCCTTATTTATAACCCTAAACTTCTAATTTGATAATTTATAGCCCTTAACTATACTTCTCCGATCTCCATCTCAAACTAACATTCCATCCAATTTCAGCAAAACCGTGTTGTTTATACTACCTCTTTCTCTCCTCTTCTTCTCTCTTTCTTCGTGAAGTAACAAATCTCAACCGCTCTACTTTCGAACTGTTTGATATAATCACTGAATCATTTTGCTTCAGCTTCTTGTTTTTCAATCTCAGCAAGCTTCTTCGGGCAATTTCTTCCCTCAGAGACGTCTTATCCAACCCAGATAACAAACTCTTGTTCCCAAACAAGACGCCCATGACCATTACCTATCAACTTCAAGTTTATCAAGAAATACTATGTGTAGGAATTTTGTCAGTTACTTCATTTTGTACATGACAATATTTTATCGTTGCTTGAAACAATAGCCACTGAGGCAACTAGGCATGATATAAGCCAGTTGGCCCGCTCTTCTATACTCAAACCTGGAATGAACGGAGGAACTTCAGAAAAGTTTTACTCTAAAAATGTGCTACGAAATATCGATACTTAATGGAGCTCCAATGCCTCTTCTTGAGAACACCTATGATAAACTTCATGCTTGGTGAGTTGCATAGGCTTTCACGCCTCTATTTGAGAACACCCATGATAATGTCATGCTTGGTGAGTTGAATAGGCTCTCACTCCTTTACTTGGAAACACCCATGATAAACTTCATGCTTGGTGAGTTGCATAAGCTTTCACGTCTCTACTTGAGAACACCCATGATAAACTTCACGCATGGTGAAGTTGCATAGGCTTTCACGCTGCTATTTAAGAACACCCATGATAACGTCATGCTTGGTGAGTTGTGTAGGCTTTCACGCCTCTACTTGGAAACAACCATGATAAACTTCATGCTTGGTGAGTTTCATGGGCTTTCACGCCGCTATTTAAGAACACCCATGATAAACGTCATGATTGGTGAGTTGCATAGGCTTTCACGCCTCAACTTGGAAACACCTGTGATAAATTTCATGCTTGGTGAGTTGCATAGGCTTTCACGCCTCTATTTAAGAACACCCATGATAACATCATGCTTAGTGAGTTGTGTACGCTTTCACGCCTCTACTTGGAAACACCCATGATAAACTTCATGCTTGGTGTGTTGCATGGGCTTTCACGCCTCTATTTAGGAACACCCATGATAGGTGTCATGCTTGATGAATTACATAAGCTTTCACGTTCCCGCTTAAAATACACATAAGATAGACAGCGTGAATACTTGTAATACACCGCTCAAATCTGCATTTTTGATTTATCACCTGAACTTGCGTGTTAGGCTCTAACGACCTCACACGATCTCACCAATGACACTCATAATGTGTTACTGCATAAATATTTCATTGCAACAAGCAAATAAATTACGCATACAAAAGGAAAGAGATAGCCAGCCAACGTTCTGCATGTGAAGATAAGAAAGAAGACGACATCTCATTCACGAATAAAAGTTTACAATAATATGAGTTATTATTACATCAAATATCATAAGGGGTACATGAAGAAATACAACCAATCTAACTATGGTTTCCAAAACATCACCCGCCACAAGCTCCTCAGAGTCAAGCCTAACGACGATGCTCATTGCCTGGAGATGACGATGCTCGTTATCTCTGCATCTAAATCTGCTATCTTCACTTGCATCGCAAGCATTTGCTCTTGTTGATAGCAACGCTTGTCTTCATAATGCTCTATGTACACCTCCATCGCTAATCACCGGTGCAACTGCCGGAAGTTACAAATGATGGGTCTCAACAAGTCCAACTTCATATGCAACAACTTCATATCCTTCCACATGCTCAACACATAAGATACCACCTCCAGGTGGGCATCCTTGTATTGAAGATGGGCCAAAATGAATAATGTCTCGCCAACCATAGTGATGCAAGATTGGCGAATATGCCTGGTAAAGCTTAGGAACTGAATGCCACAATCAGAATGAGTTTCAACGGCCTTATGAAGATACGGGATCAACGTTTCGTCCACTAAAACCTGGTCATACTCAACCATCCGTCCAGAAAGCTCTAGCTTGAATTTGTGGGCACCGTACACTTCGTAACTCATGTTATCGCTCCCGGAACTGTCACCGTCTGACCTTTCCTTACTATGATTCTGAAGAGGGGACAGAGCACGATCATCATCATCCCATGGACGATCCTCATCAACTGACACTCGATGGGGTTGAGATGCCACTACCCTAGTCTCGAGCTCCCTTCTCACGACTGCATCATCATGGGAGCTTGCATTGTTTGTTACCATAGTAGTAGTAACTGTGTTGAAAGCTGCAGGAGTCACATCCAAGGAGCGCTACTGCATCGTCACCTCCATCCTTTGACCTGCGGGGAACACCCCCTGTCACCATTATCAGCCTGCCCTTATTCAGATCAGCGGATCCATGTAGGGTGAAATGAAACATGTTGTCAATATGAAGAAGTTGCTCATAAAAAATCAAACAATCACATAGCATGCAATAAGATTGCTACCTCTACCATCGCGTGGGGATCTTCCACGAGAGGAGACTCCTCCACCCCTTCCAGTTGCATGATATCAAGAGGGGATGTCGCAGAATCAGCCATGTCATTTTCTGCCACGACAATGCTAGGAAGCGCCCCCCGCTCACCAAATGGAGACGAAGCCCAGTCACTTAGTTCATCCTCGAAAGGGGATAATTATGTTGACATCAGTGCTATGAAATCCTGCATACGAAAACATCAGTTTCAACTTGGACTAAATGTCTGAAGTGGCCTCTTGACCCGTCTTAGAAGGCATCACCCGGACTTAGGTTTGGGAATGAGGCCCAACGTGATGTCACCCCTATAAACCATTGGGACATCTAACATTTTTGGAGGAGACGCTAAGCTTCTGGTCCATCTCAACTTCTGACTCAGCCAAAACACTCTGAGCTTCACTGTTCGACGAGGCATGCGAGCAGCACGGGGGATGAGTAGCTTGCCAGGAGCAGCGTCCCCATAATCCCTATCACCTGTCCATAGCATCAACGATTCTTTGCCCCGCACCCACTCCAAATTAAGACTAGCAATACACTAGTCATCACCGAATTGACGTGCAACCCGATTCCACTGGTAGCGCGTCGACGTGAAATGGTTCCTATCACTCCCATCCTTTAGATCCACCATCACTGGAGGAGTGGAAGGCGTCATGGTCGCCACCAGAAGCCTATCGAGACTTGACCAACCAAGCATGGCCTCCCTACTAAGCGTAATATGCCCATCCACCATTCCACAAAACACGATGCTGGCGTAAGCTGTGCAACCGTCCAGATAAAGGCGAGCCCGAAAGTGGTTGTATACCTCAATGTCTCGTTAAAAATCAACACGAGCGAGAGTCCTGACCCCATACCAAGACCATGCACGGGGTGGTTGAGAAGGGTGCTCCCACTACTTGTGATCAACCTTTTGAAGAGCGCAATGAACGAATCGCTCCCATACAAACATTTGTAAAAATGCACAATCCACAAAGGTTGTAACCTCATACCGGCTCATGGAACTCTTTAGATCATTGTGAAAGCGGCCAAGCAAGTAGTACAGATTGCCCAAGAACAAGGCCTCGAGCGCAATCCTCTGTCCAATCGCCAACATAGCTGCCATTGGGAGTACGAGCTTACTCACAATCTCATTTGACATACCTACAATAACATTTGAAAAGAACATGTTAGAAAACACAAGCATAGAACAACAACAAACGCAAAAGAGTATAGTTGTAGAAAATCATCACCAGACCCTCACCTGGGAAGATGTATCTCGAAAGCCACATAGCTAAGAATGCGGCCAGTTCCACCTCCCTATTTTTATACATGACGTCGTCGATGGGCAACCGTCTTGCAGATTTCTTCGAATTTGAATTATACACCTTGAAGAAATGACCCATCCAACCAGAAAAGTTGGCACTTTTCCCGCGTCTACCGCTAGAAGAAGGCCTGTAAGATTTCTTCAAACCATCATCAAGAAGTTCAATCACCCTGTGCACGATAGTGTTGAAGAGGGCACGATAATCACCAAACGTAGGAAGATGCAACAGTGCACGCGCATCCTCTAGTGTAGGGGTAAACTCACCCCCAAACAGTAATGAGTGTGTGAGTAGCTGCACCAATAATGAATAAGTGTATGAACTAGAGCGATGTCACGTTAGATCGACAATTTGGATGCCACCTCCAATGCTTCCAAAAGTTCGTCTCACTTTAACAAGGCAACATACTCAGAGTCAGAAAGTATGTGTGCACACCAGTTCTCCCAGCCCACCCCAAGCTTGCAATGACTCCCTAAGCCAATGGGGGGAATCAGAAAATCACCACGAGCGTTCACAAGGAATGGCACTTGCTCAAGCCTAAGGAACTCAACTTGCTCACTCTCACCCTCCATCAAGACTTTAGAATTAACCTCCCCTTCAATCGACTTCAACATGTCATTAATAATGCGATAAGCAATAGACTTCATTAAAGACCATAGTTTGGGAGGAACGGAAGGTGCTAGTTCACATTTGCCCGCAGTAAGCTCAAACTTTAAAGAAGCCATGGAGATGAATAAAAAACCTACAAAAAAATAGAAGAGCATGTGTTACAAGCAAGAACATGGCTACATGTACAATCACCAAGTCCATACGAAATCACTAAGAAACATACTACAAATACCCTAAAACGGAGGCGCGTTCAATGGAGGCATGTCTAACGGAAGAAAAACAATTTTTTTAAAGTCGGAAACATATTACAAACATCTTATAAAAGAGGCATGTTCATCATGAGACACCCTACTTACGAAAATTCTCAGTATAACAATGAGTATTTCACTCACCTGAAGAGAGGAATCAAAAGTAGAGAGCTCGACTCCTACATTCACATAACTACTACTTGATGGTCCGTGAAAGCAAGATCTGCAAATAAAATAAATACTTGGTTAGAGCAAGCAAGAATACACTAAGCCCAAGCCGCCGATCTCCTGCTCCCCCAAGCCACCTCTACACTTCCGCTCACTTAAACAGGCGCAACATTCCCGCTCCTCCAACCCACTACACTCCTGCTCCCCCAAGCAGGTGTGCACTCCCTCCCCCAAGAAAAGTGGCGCTTCACTCCCGCTCCTCCAAGCAGACGCTGCACTCTTTCTCCCCTAAGCAGGTGCTGCATTCCTGCTCCTTCAAGCCACTGCACTCCCGCTCCCCCAAGCAGGCGTGCAGTCCCGCCCCAAAGCAAAGCGGGCACTTCACTCATGCTCCCCAAGCAGGGTTGCACTCCTGCTTCCCCAAATAGGCGCCTAACACCCGCTCCCCTCAAGCAGGGCTACACTCCCGCTCCTCCAAGCCATTGTACTCCCGCTCCCCCAAGCAAGCGCTGCACTCTCGCTTCCCAAGAAGCCGCTGCACTCCCGCTCCCCTAAGCGGGTGCTGCACTCCCGCTCCCCTAAGCGGGTGCTGCACTCCCGCTCCCCAAGCAGTCATTGCGCTCCCACTCCGCCAAGTGGACTCTACACTCTCGCTCCCCCAACAAGCGGACGTTGCACTCCCACCCCAAGCGAGCGCTGGACTCCTACTCCCCCAAGCAGGCGCCACACTCCCAACCCCCCACGCAGGCGCTGCAGTCCAGCTCCCCAGCCGCCGTTGCAATCCCCCTCCCCAGCCGCCACTACTCCACTCCCCCAATGCCACCATTAAGGGTGCTGAACACATCACGACCGCGCCCAACACGAACAACTCCCGTGCACCAGCAACTCCCACTCAAGTTTATGCCACACATCACTCCCTCCATCCAAGCTCCCCACCTAGAGTGTCGCCATCACCAAACCACCACCATGCTTTCTCCCTCCCTCCCTCGTGCACCCAGCAGTACCGCCACCAAGCTCACTTCTTGGTGGTAGTGCGGCAAGCTTCCATGGTCGACCCAACATACCATGGTCGAAAATCATCCCCAACACTCCCACGGAAACAAAATGTCACGAAATTACAACACCCAACAAATTTTCCAGCAAGCATTAGTCAATTTACAGCAGCAATTTCACTAACAAAATGCAAGAAAAGTGTGAGAAATCAATGGGTTTACCTCAAACCCTAGCCAACGAGAAAAAGGGGGAAGAACACCTTGTTGGAGCTTTGAATTGTTTTGCGAAAAGCGTCCAAATATGCAACCCTAGTTCTTCAACCTTCAAGCTTGCGCAAGATTTTTTTTAAAAAATAAGAGGGAGAAGGAATTGATAATTTCGCCTTAATGACACTTAAATGAAGGGGAGAAGGGTATGTGGAGCTTGTAGTCCTTTTTATAGTGGGAGAAAGGAGTGGGGACTCCCAAAAAATTTAAAAAAATTTATGCCTGTCACTGAACCTCAATGGCGGCATTGGCCAAGCATGCTTGGATGCCGCCACTGAGGCTCAGTGGTGGTATGCTAGCCATGGCCCATCCCACGGACCATGCCGCTAGCCGAGCTTGATCATGCTCGACCTCACTACTTCATGTCGCCACTCGACTCGATTTTTTTCTTTTCAAAAGACGGAGAAGGGAGTGGGGTCTCCCAAAAAAATCCCAAAAAAATTGATTTTTTTTTCAAAATTTTCACCAAAAACTTTAATTATAAATTTGACCTCATGTAACATGGAAATGCCTACACCACGCAAATGAGGCATATTGGGCATGATGGATCGACGCATCCCACATTCACCACGTAATGGAACGATCAAGGGATCGAGGACTTGATAATACGACTAATTGCTACATTGGAGAAATTGTGTACAAGCCTGATTACTCTACATCGTGCTTACACAGGGGACTAAATGTACATGAGAGTTGATGACCTCAACGTTGACTACCTGCAAAGCGTAACTGTTATGGTGTGTTAGGAGTGTCTCTACCAAGGACGTACCATGGAGTGCCACCGCTGAGGTACCCATGGGGGTCGTCCCTTTGACAGCACCATGGGTTATCACCCCTACGGTTTCACCATTGATGTCACCCCCATGGTAGCACCATTGATGTCACCCTCATGGGTGTACCATGGAGGTGCATTGATCACCCTTTGTAATGTAACTTGTAGACACACCACTACACTATCATAATGATTCATCATATCACAAACCACCAAGTCAAGTGACAAAGACTTGGGTGGACGTATGATTGCCTAGGAACGTTCGGGAGGCTATGAATTGGTAGGATTAGGGGCGAGGCTATGTTGTACTAGACGGGGGACATACCTCCTCGATACGACCACTCTAGACATTGAGAGTGTGCTACCCTTCCATCTTGGGGAGGGGTTTTGTTTGAGAGAACCTTTGTAGAGGAGGGATTGGGTAACACCATCATCGCGCCTCACCGGCTAGGCATGTTCTCCCTAAATCATGGTCATTACACAAAGTCCCACGTGGCGTCACCCGATTGGCTCATTTCTAATCCTCCTATTACTCACATAAGCATGATCAATGGATTAGGTGGCGCGATTTGATTGGCGGGCTTACAACTAATCAAGGGATTAGTTGTAATGGTCCCTCCTCCTTTTGTTCACCTATAAAAGGAGGACTCTTCCCTCATTTGAGGGGATTGGAAATTTAGAGAGAGAAGCTCCTATTTTAGAGAAAGAAGCTCTCATTTCTAGAGTGAGAAACTCTCACTTCTAGAGAGAGCAAGCATTTATTACCATCATTGAGTGTCTAGAGTGCTCCCCCTTCACCTCTCGGCGTCCTTCCCGACGTTCTCAGGCATTATTTCGGTCACGAGCTAAGACTAGACCACTCCTGCACCCCACCCACGTGACATCCTTGTATCTACACTTTCATTAAGACCCTTTGGAGCCTTCTATTTTAGTTTATGTAGTAGTCAAACATATGTGAGTCTGAACTTTGATTCTTTCATCTGTCGTTGGCCGCTCCTTGCATATTATTGTGAGTGTTTCCCGTTTTGTGAGCAACTTCAGCTTGGTATTAATATGACTTGATTTAGCATTTTCATTCTGATTTTCTTTGTAATTTGGGTGCTTACGTTTCGCCATCTGTGCATTTTTTTTATCTTCCTGCACTTTTGCATATAGAAAATGAAAGAGAGAATCTTTGAAAATGTACATATCAAATTTATATTTTTGTTCATCAACCGCGAAAGGATTTTTTTTAGCTTCAGATAAGCTTAAACTCAAAATTAGAATCCAAAAAAATTGATTTGATTTAAAATTCGAATTAGAATTCAAGTTCAAGATAGTCTTATAAAAAAGGCTTAGATAAGATATTTTGAAATTCAAAAAAATATAATTTAAAATTAAAATTAGAATTAGAATTCATATTCAAGATAATATTATCAAAATAAGTTTTAGATAAGTTTTTTCAAAATTCAAAACTTTGTTTATCATACATCAAATTGATTTAACAAATTTTTTTCTATGATTATTTTCAGATTTATTCATCTTTTTCTTTCCATTTTAGAAAATAATAATGGTGTAACAGATATAGGCCAATAATAATGTTAATTGAATATGCAAGGAACGAGTGTACCATTTTTCTATTTCCATACCCGTCATCATTTCCGTTTCTGTTGTCATGTCGATTCATTCCTGTTGTAATGGAGTTCAGAATCTGATGCCCTTAGTCAATATCCTGAATTGTTCTTCTTCTCTTTCTTAAAGTTCCGTATCTTTTTCCAACGTCATCACCGAGACTTTGTTGCCCCAACTTCCATATTCTACAAAGTTTTTTCTTGTTCTTCAAGTCTCGTATCTCAGACGTGTTCTATGTTTTGAGGGCAGCAGAAAAATCGATTGTCTTTTATAGAACTTGATTTTTCAAATCTCAAAAGTTTTGTGTTAAAAAAGTAAGAAGCGATGAGAATCTTGAACGTTGATTCGCTCTCAATGAAAATACTGAATGTAAAGGGAAAAATTCACGATTTGGAAAATTTGTCGTGAATTTCCTACATGATAATGGAAAAATAAAGAGTAAATATAAAAGAGTAATAAACACCATGATTTACGTAGAAAACTCTTAAAGAAAAAAAATCACGGAAAAACTTTGATAGTATTTGTATTATTGAGAAAATATTTACAAGGCTAACACAAGCTACATGTTGTACTTGTTTCTTGTGTGTGTTGAAAATCCATTTGTAATTACATTTTTACCTCTATTTATAGGTCTTCAATAGAATTTGATATACATTATCTAATTCTATCTGAAAATAGGATCAATAGAATATTCCATTGAGATATAACTTATCAACATTAACAACTGAATAAATCTTAATCGTCTTATTAATCAAATAGTCTTGATAAGCTTTTTTGGATTGCCACGTTGGCAAGCCAAGTACTTTCGTCTGATTGGTCTCCTCTTTCAAATTTTTGTAACATGGCAGATTGAAGAATTTATGCCCGTTCATTTTACCCTTATTGTATTCATCGTTAATAAAAAGTCAATGTACAATATTATGTCATGGGTAAATATCTTCCCATTCTAAGATACTTTCGTGCAATGTTGTTGCTGTTATCATACAAAGTCAGGCCAAATTTGAGCCTCCCTTCTGATAGATAAGTCATTTTATATGTGATCTTAATCTATTTTTGGCTGCTGGTTTTGTCCATTTCAGATCCGGAGTTTTGAAGTTATGGATGAAATTTCGTTCACAGCTTTCTCCTTTTTTCTTTTTGCCATTGCACTTTTTTCGTTCCCATGAGCAACGTCTTGTCAGTTTGATGTTAGTGATGGTTACTTCTCCTTCATTGGTTGTTGCGTCTTCCCATTCCCATTTATAAGTATTTCTTGGGAAAACGTGACACCATTTTCAAGCAGCCATGTGACAGGTCGTTGTCAATTTTCCCATTGAGGGAGCTGCTGCTAACCCTTTTGGTGAAGATGTTGCTGCCGATGCAACCATAGTCTTTTGTATCTTTTTGTAATTTTCCTTTCCTTTAGACTTAGCAAATTTCCTCTCTTTTTTTTGCGTAGCTCTTTTTTCTTTGTCACTCATTCCGTTCATAGGGACTGGTTTGTTTGAGATTGACTTCCAATTTTCTTTTGAGAACGACTACTAATTGTAGAGTCTCTCCAGTTTCCTTCGTTGTGGGGTCATTGATAGAGTTTCTCCCGCTTCCTCATTTTTCTTTTTTTCTTATCTCGCACGTTAAGATCTGTAGCAAGAATGTTGTACAAGTACAATAACATAATAATTTATTAAAATGAGTAAGGAATAAGTGTACCATTTCATATCGTTAATTGTCGCGTGTCTAAGAATATTATATTTTATTTAGATTATGATAAGAGAGTTTAAATAAATTCTTGAAATTTATAAAAAGTATACACGTACCACCAAATAATATTAAAGAGTATTGAATATTTAGTACTCTAGAAGTACGAGAAAGTTTTCCCTCCCTCTAATTTCAGCGGAACTCTTTCCCAACTTCGCAGGCAGATAAATAACTCTTTGTTTTTTCTTCCTACTTTATTCTCTTTTCTCAATTTTTGTTGTTGAATTTATGGAGCCTCAATGGTCACTCTACCGTTAATATTGGGATTTTTTTACAATGAATTCTTACAATTCTCTTTTCTTACTCTTATAAAATAGTTGGTTTCTAGCTACTTGCTTGGGCTAGAAATGTATGTCTTCTCCCTATCATATGGGTTATTTTACATTTTAGGCTGCGTCGGTTGGGTGTAAAATCTGGTGGAATGAGGGGTTCGTTGGTCATTTCCCTGGACTTAAGTGTTGATGGATCCTAGACCGTTGGATCGTTACAATCTTGGTCGTCCATGTGTTTTACATTTTAGGGTTGGTGAGAATGAATCTCGACCATCCGTGTGGTGCCTCAGACCGTATCTCAGTCGTGATGTTGTTTGCGTAATTGATCTTACTTGTCAATTTTTTAGCTTAGTTGCCAAAGAGAGAGGGGGTATTGACAGCTTCTGAAACTTCTGTCATTGAAGCCTTCACCCATGGAGAAGCTCTCCAAACCTCTCCTTCATCTTTATGCTCGCTGGAGACTCTGTTTACTAGCCATGTGCCAAAGAGATAGGGGAGAGATTGACAGCTTGTTCAAGCCTTGACCATGGAGAAGCTCTTCAAGCCTCTATGTGAGCTCGTCATTGGCTGGAGACTCTGTCTGTCTCAAGGTACCTTCCAGCAACGATCGTAGGATTGTCTGTGTAAAACTCATCATCATTAACGAAAGTCCTACATTGAATGGCACGCTTCAAACTTTGGGGCTCCTTTTGATCGGGGTAAGGAGGTAAGGATAATCGTTATCCTTCAATTTTTGTCCTTTTCGTTATGTTTTTCCATCCTAATCTAACACTTGTGCAGGTTAGGTGTTGTAGCTTGTTGTCGTGGAGATGCTACGAAGTTGTGCAGTTTCTGAATCCGTGAGCAAGCATGTGCGTTCAGGTGTTGGATTTGGCTTGCTTAGCTTCACACCAAATGGGACTCACGTGCATTCAGGTTCTTAGTCTTATGCCTTCACGTTGGCTGTTGCATGTACTTGTTGGAGGTAATGATAGTTGTTTTGTCTTATTTGTTCAATTGTTCTCTATATATATGTGCTCTTTCACGATGTACATTATTGTTTGATGTGTTTTTGTTGGTTAAAATTTTCTTATTGTAGCCTGCGTTGATTTATGAAATGCTACTAAATCGGATAAGTTAATTACATGCCTCAATTGTCCTACGTCATCTTTAGTTTTTGTGCTGTTGTTGTAATTATTCCCAACTTTAGGTTGTTTGTTCATGATAGAAGAGAATTATTGTGTTTTGTCATTCCTTCCTCCGGTCTACATACTCCCTTTTTTGTCTTGTAGGACTTCTAATTTTGCTTATTATTGATTGTTTCTTTTGTCATTTTTGTATGTAACTCGAAGTCAATACAATTGTATACAATTGCTAATAATGCTAAAGTAGTCTGTTTTTGTTTTACATGTGGATCTACATTATAATTTTTGTTTATCTGTTATTTGGTGTCTATACAACAAGATTATCATCATGAAATTGTAGCTTGTGTGTAATTTAGACTGTTGTTTTTCTTTTTGATAATATTTTGAATTCTGAATATTAGTTTAATTTATTTATCTCTGTTATGTGCTGTTTTTAGTTATTTTGGTTAGTATAATTATGATGAATTTGACAATTCATTTTGGCTGGTTATTTGGAGTGGGTTTCTCATGACGGAAGTGTAGTCAATTAGATTTTGTGAATGTCATATTAAGATGGGGTTAAGAGGATATCTGATTTACTTTGTTAAATTTGAGAATTGTTGACTAAATCTCAACCACCCGTTTGGTGGGTGAGATCATTTTTCAGCCGTCCATCGCTATTGGGTTATTGATCCCGGTCGTCTGTGTCGTGTGTCAAAGAGAGAGGAGGAGAGATAGGATCTCGAAGCTTCGGCCATGGAGAGGCTATGCAAGCTTCCACACGATGCATTCGGTAAGTTCAGCTCAAATGTTTGTCTCTATTTTCTTCTATTTAGCTATGTGGTTTTTTTTCTAGAGTCAATTTTTATCTTCGTTAGTTTGTTGGGTGAATAGATGATATTCCACTGTCTTTTGTCTATGTTTTTATCCATTGTATTTGTCTCTGGTTTTTATCTCTTTTTGGAGTGAGTCTTTTGTGGGGGAAATGGATAATAAACGTACTTTGAAGGTGAAATTTTGTATATTTACTTTATTATTGGTGAGATTCGTAGTGATAGTCATGGATTTCACTTTGTTTTAAATATACGATTTTACACTTCTAGGCTCTAAATTATTTATGATTTTGATTTAGAAGGTAAGGATATGATTAATCAAACCTATATTTTAGTTGAGTTTATTTTAATTCATATTTGATAAATAGTTTGAGGATAAACGTTTTCTGTTAATTGAATTATTGTAATGTTAATTTTGTGAAAAAAATTACTGTCTTGTGAAAAAGCCACGTTGCCGAGTCACATGTGCTCAGGTGATCACTTGCATGGCTTCACATTGGCTGTTGCACTTGACTGTCAGAGGTAATGATGATTATCTTGTCTCATTTGCTCAATCAATCTATATATATGTGTTTTCTGATTATGTATTGAACGTTTGTATAAAACTCGCTGATTTGTTCAGCTACTCTAGGCTCTATTGGAGGGTTCGTAATTACAGATATGTTATATGATTTAAAGCTTTGACTTGGAAGGCATAGACTTATCTTTTTTATCTGTATACTGTTTCTCTATTATGTAAAACAATGTGTTGTGTTTGTGAATAAAATAAAACGGTTCTAACTAAATGCTCATTGATCTTCAAAAATAGTTTTAGATAATTCACCAAGTAGGACTTTAACATTATTAGATTTTTAGTATTTCAAGATTATTTTATACAAAGGTTTGATTTATTTTTTTTGGTGAGGTCTAGAAATATTGATTGGATTACAGATGTCTGAAAACTGTTATTTGGTGAACGGCAGATTTTGGCTGACCATGTTATATTTTTTTGGTTATCTGCTTTGTTTTATTCGGTGCCTACTCTGTATATATCTATCTTCTTAATCAGTGTGTTTTGCTTAGGTGATTTGTTTAGGGTATTTTCTTTTTTTTGAAACTTATGGTACTTTGTTAGGATATAATTGTATTTAGTCAATCAGTGGTCTTCATTTTTTCAGTTCCATTTTCAGTTTTTTTGTTTTGTTTGTTTATGTGTATAAATTTGACTTAGCTATTATAGATATTTAATTTCTCTTTCGTAGCCTTTTGTGTTTCTTTACTCTTTGTCTGTGAAAATGGGTTAAAATTTTCTTAATTGTTGGACAGGCATGGTTTTTGTTTTTATTGTGTGTGTTGATTTTTTATTTTTGGCTGTGTGTAGGGTTTTCAGTTTAGTTCTCATTTATTTGTGATGGTTTTGGCTTAGTCTTTTTTTCTTGTAGAATGATAACCTAGTTCATAATCGGAGATGGGTTTTGGTAGATTTTAAACTTATGTTTGTGATTAGTACAACAGTGGGAATTTTTTCCTTTTCATTTTTGTTTTTAGTTGATTTTTAATTTAGGGTTTCCGTTTCCTTTGATAATTAGTGTTTAAATCTAGAATTTGTCTGATTGTTATAAATGTAATTTATAATTTGGTTTTGTTCGATTGTTTTGTTGTTATTGTGGGTTGATTTCTACAGTTTTAAGAATTAGGTTTTATTAGCATATTTAATGTTTTGGAGGGTTTTTTGTTGTTAGTTGGTGTTTAATTTAGGGTTTCCATTTCCTTTGATAATTAGTGTTTAAATCTAGGATTTTTCCGATTGTTATAGATGTGATTTATAATTTGATTTTGTTCGATTGTTTTGTTGTTGTTGTTGTGGGTTGATTTCTATAGTTTTAAGAATTAGGTTTTATTAGCCTATTTAATGATTTAGAGGGTTTTTTTTATAGGTATGTGCTTTTCGGTCTTATTTTCTGTTTTTTCGTATATATTTGTACGTGTTTTGTTTTTGGTTGGTATTTTGCTGACTTTTATTTTGGTGGATGTGCCCTTTTTGTTAATCAGCGGTGGATTTTGTTCTTGTCTCAAATCGTTGATAGCCCATACCTCATTGTTTGGGTTTAGGATAGACTTACATTGTATTGCAAGTTATCTTTTCAATAATCGGTGATCTTTTTGTCTGTCTTAATCAATGGGGGTTGTTTTTCATTTATGGGTTTATGAATTTGATATTCACCTTTTATCCAGCTCCCAATTTCCCTTCTGCTACATTTTTCTTCCTGTGACCGTTGGTTTGTAACATGAGTTAGAATTGTCTGACCTACGAGTGTTATGCTGATATTCATATGATTTTTGAAGTGATTCCTTTTTTTCTCTTTATACATGTTCATTCGATTTTACGATTGTTTACTTTTGGTTTAGTCATTGGTTCATGTTTGTTAGTAATATTTTGGCTTAAGTGATTTGGCTTTACATTTTTCTGCCTCTGACTTTTGAGTTTATTTATCTGCTCCTTTATCATATATGTCGATTATGGTTTAAAAAAATTAATTTTTGATAATAACTTAAGATTTTGGTCTCAATTGTATTGTTGGTCTTTTCAGGTGCTGGGTTCGAGTTGCTTAGCTTCACAGTAGATGGGATTCATGTGCATTCAGATCCTCACTTGCGTGCTTTGATGTTGCTGCTGCATATGACCATCGGAGGTAGTGATGGTTACCTCGTCTTTCGATCGATCTATATATATGTGTTCTTTGACAATGTACATTGTGTTTGACTGTCTGTATTCTTAGGTTTGTTTCTCTTTGTATTTTGAAAGAAGTGTTATGTTAGTTCTTAGTTATTCTGGATAGTTCTGATATTGGCATTATTACTACTGTCAATTAGTGTAAGTTGCTAAATGTATTACTACTGTAAATTGCTACAATGTTGTGTTAGGCTTCATAAATTGTAAGTTCTATTCTTATTGTTTTTCATTCTCGTTGGGCGATTTTGTATTGACACTTAACAATCATGTTGATTCCTTAATAGTTTCTTTTTGTAACTTGCTTTCACTATTGATAAAACTTTATGATTTGTACAATTGCTTTAATGGGTGACTGTTATGATTACGAGAATTATTTTTGCTTTCAAGAACAATTGCGGCTTAAGTATGTTTTTGGAAAGGGAGGATGCATGTTTCGTTCCTTTTTTGTATTATTCATATATTTCAATAACACATGTAAGCATTTTCTTGTCTTTTTTGTCTAAGTAAATTGATAAAAAAGACTTTAAGAGGGTACCACCAAATTGCACCGGAAGCTCCATTCTTTGTGTTCTCGTTCAAAGTCATATTATAAGGCACACCTTATTGTTTGTCCAACCTTAATACTTAATTCCATAGTTGTTTGCGATGATCAGTAATGATATGACCTGGTTCTCTATCAGATCGTTTATCTTGGTTTTGATTTGTGACTTCTATGCTTGAATGGCTTCCAGGACTTACCCTGCTTCGCCTTTTAAGTATAAGAGTGATTTATACTTTGCCGTTGCATTCTTTATACAAAGTGGTCTTTTATTTTGGTTCCAAGTTACTTCATATAGGCATGAGGGGAGGGGGAGGATATTTTATAATTGACAATATACTGTATATAGACAATTCTCCCCTGTGTTCATGTTTAGGACAAACATTTCATAAACATCTCTAGGTTATAGAACCATCATGTATATGATAGTTTCAATATCTATATGCTTCAATTACATTTCAAATGCTTCTGGGTGATAAAATCGATGTCAATTGCTCAAATTAGATGGTTACCCCATCCTTTGTTACAATCACGCTTAAAGATGTACTCTTATGCATTATAATATGTTTTCCATGCGATGGATAGTAATTGATGGGAGAGTTACTACTTTAATTGTGTTTCTGTGTTCACAAATGGAGTTGAATGCGTTGTGTTAATAAAGGAATCCTTACAGCAAAACTCAAAAAAAGATGAAAGAGAAACCTATATACATACATATACGTACTGAAATATTTCAAATGATTAATGACGACCCGAATCCATATTTTTTTATATTTCTATCAAAAATGCTATATGAAAAATGAACGAATTGTTGTGAATCAATTCCAATCTCCAAGTTGAAAAAAGAATCAAATATTCATTAATTGTTGGGATACTTGAACTGTATAGGACAAAACTACATTGGGTGTATTGGTGTCCAAAACCCATGTCCTTAGAAAGAAATAGGAGGATAATAAAGAAAAGATAGGATTTTCTTCGGATCAGGCTAAGATCTTGAGAACCATTCACTTTTACGTCTAACAAATACATGTATATTCCAATTCTTTCATCAAGTGCTAGACCCATTTATTCACTCTTTACAAAATTTGATTGTAATTATATGTCAAGGAACAGGCGTAGTAGCTCTTTGAGTTTAAACTCAGTCAAGATGTGGCATTGCTTAGTTGTTATACTTTTCCTCCTGACATTTTCCCGATTCATTCCCTTATATTCTAACTAGCTATTATATTCTCTTACTACTATTTTTATTCCAAGATTTGCTTGTGAATTGTCATTTTCTTTCATAGAAACTATTGTAGTGGTCCAATTTGTGAAGTTTCACTCGATTTGTAGATTTTATTTTTATACAATATACATAAATGTTATGAAATATGTATTACATAAGTTGTTCATAAAATGTGTTCAATCCACTCTGTGCTTATGTCTAATTTACTTTATTTTATTGTTGTCTTATTTTTCTACTTTTTAACACATAATGAAATTTATGTCTAATTTTTTTATGAAAAATTAACATCGTGATTAATTTCAAATAACAAAACGACATAATTGCTGTCACGTGTAACTCACCTAGTATTGTGAAAAGGGAATTCAACAAGTTAGTGGTATGCATAAAGGCATAAGGCATCATATCTTTTAACATCTGGTCTGGGTGGTGGGTTATGCCTAAGTTTCTTTTTTAGGTCTTCTAATTTCTATTCCGTATATTTGTTTCAATAAGATAATTTTGCATTGAATAATTTTACCATCTAGAATATTTGTTTAATCTTCTTTAATTTCTTTGTTTTTTCGTCAAAGGTTTTAATTTCTTAGTTTTTCACAAAGAATCCTTAAATTGTCCTTATTTATCGGTTATATTTTCAATTCCTTAATGACATAATTCTAATTTCTATTCAAGGAGTTAAGGTGATTATGATAGTGTTAGCTTGAATGCCTGTTATGTTTTGTCATTGTGTATGTCTAAGTGCTTCACCTTGATTAAACACTTCTTAAATTCACTATACCTCGTTATATATTTGATGTGTGACATAACGTATAGAAGTTTAGATTATCTTTTCTCATAGACAAATACTTCATGTAAAACTTCACAATAAAAGAGAACAATATATTTTATTTATACAGCATAAATAATATAAAATTATGAACATTGCATTTAATTTCGTTGGGGTTTGGGATGCTCATTTTTCTTTTCATCATTGTGTATTTTTATTTTTATTTTCTTAAAATAGTCTAATATTGATGTTCTCCCTTAAAAAATTAGTCGTGTAGGGCCTTTATGATGTGAGTATTCTAGCATATTTTCATAAAAAAAAATTAGCAGTTTATTGTTTAAACTGAGTCTATGTCACTTTTAGGTACACATATTGTTTAAGTAAATTAGAGCGAATGTTAGAGAAAATTTCTTAAAATTTAACCTGAACGTCGGGAATATAATTAAATATGATCACCTATCTCTTGTCAAGTTTTTTGTAATTAGCAAATCTTATTTCCCTGAAAAAAAAATAATTCCAACGATGAAAAAAGTTGAAAATCTTTGGATAGATATAGAATATCTTAGGCCACATGAGTCAAAACACTAAATCCTTTTAAGTAACGGCTAATAAATATATTTTGTAGTTTAGGAAAATATTTTGCAATGAGTTGCGGAAATTTTAAGGAAATTAGAAATAGGAAGAAAAAGGTCTCAAACTAAAATTCAAAGTTGAAGAACATAATTTGCACTTAAGGTTAGGTCCACCTAATAGTAAGTTGTCGCAAAATTCTATGTGGATATATCATGGTGGTGAGTATTAGATCCATTAAAGAAAGCAAAGAGAAAAAGAACACCAAGCAGATGGGAACATTATTTATGCGTATATGCCTAAAATATTGTGTTATATAGCATATACCACTACTACCAATTTTACTTTTTATATATATTTTGAAAAATATTACGTCGCATTGTGTACATGTTGATTAACTTAGCTTTTCAATTAATATGATTTATATATTTGAATTAATTCTAATTCGGGAGGAGGAGGACGGTTTGAGGAAGATAGGCAACAATAGGGATCGTTTCCTGATAAACAGAAAGGGGAGCAGCTCAGAAGGTCGAAGAGTTACCAGTACGTTGGCAGACATTCTTGCCGCTTTCCATTGTGCGAAGTCCTCTCATCTCTTCATAGCGGGTGATCAATGTGGTTCTGCTATTAGGGGGGATTATAACAGGAACATCCACTGAGGTTTTAGTAGCGATAAGAGTTGGGCTAGCCGAAGGAGAAGGGACTCCATTGGTAAGAGTACGACAGAGAGGTCTTTGACGCGCCCCATGACGATAGCCTAAACTATAAACTTCAGCTTCCACCGCGTCAAATTCCGTTTGATAAAACTTATTGGCTTCAAGGTCTTTCTCCTTCAAGGCCGACTCCTTCTCCGTGGCAGCATTTTTCAAAGCCTCAATAAGCTTAAGGTTTCAACCTTAACTTCAATTTCTTCCATTTTCTTACCAGAAGTGGCACGCAGCTCCATTTTAGAACACCTCAATGCTTTAATCTCCACTTGCCCAGTCTCAACTTCAGTCAGAAGTTTCGTTACCCGAGCTCAGGCTTCGTCTCTTTCTCGAGAAAACATTCCCGCAGCCCTCTCGTCTTTGGTGATATATTCCAAAAGGTCGTTGAAGTGATTAATGACATGCATAAGGAAGAACAAAATGAGAAGGAAAAACTTAAGAAGTGGAAAATATTCTTAAGTACGAGTGAAAAGAACGAATTACTTACTCGGGAAAGATCGTGACTCATTGCAGTTTGAATGGATTCAATGTCAACCTACCTCGTAACATATGAGTTTAGCTCAAGAACAATCTCACGAATCAGGATGTGAGATGATGGCGAATCATCGAGAAAACTAACAGGAGATGGAAGGTAGGGGGTTTCCATAAGCTTGGGGATCCAAGCTTCTTCATCCGCCATTGGTTGCTTCTCAGTTGCAGTCCTCATTGCCAGAGAAGAAGTGGGAGGACTAGGAGGGACCGTATCTAGAATAATGATAACAGGAGGAGGACGGTTTGAGGAAGATGGGGCAACAACAGGGATCATTTCTTGAGAAACATAAAGGAGAGCAGCTCAGAAGGTCGAAGAGTTACCAGTACGTTGGCGGACATTTGTACCGCTTGCCATTGTGCGAAGTCCTCTCATATCTTCGTAGCGGGTGATCAATGTGGTTTCGCTCTTACATGATTCCTGTGAAGCAGTTATAGTCTTTAAGGGCGGACTCTTCCTCAATGATAGGAACGAAGCGGGGAACAGGAATATTCGCAAGGATAATGGGAGGGGCCTCGAGAACGAACCTTCTGGACAGATCCAAAAGGAAGTTCCAATCTCTGATAAGGGCTGATATGCGGCAGTGACCCTTCAACATTATGCCTATTGAAGAAGGGCTTTCTGTTGGACCGTTTATCTGAAGAAAAAAAAGTCAAAGTAAAGGTAAGCAGCATAAAAGGGAAAAGAAACGATGCGTAAAAAAATGAAAAGATCAGAACGTGGCTCATGCATTTAAACTTACTAAAGGTCCCCTATAGCTGAGGAACTACCCAGCGGCCTTCACTGCCCCATTCTCACCAAATTAGAAGAACAACGCGATCTCATCCTTTGTCTCCCTTTGGGAGATTTCTAATCAACCCTCCTCTATTATCATTCCTAGGGTAGACGTAGTATTCCCCCCCCCCCCCCCCCCCCCNCCCCCCCCCCCGACTTAACCAGATAAGGCATCCTAAACTCAATAAAACCTAAGTTTAAGTCAAAGAGCCTATTCATCGATTCAAAACAAAGCAGAACCATATAGGTGTTTGGTGTGAATTGGGATCAGACAATGCTCTAGTGACTGAATAACTCTTGAAAAACTAGCGACATTGGAAGTTTAAACCCGAAAGCTATGTACATTGGATGAAAAATGATCTCTGCGGGTGGCCTGCAAGGCATAGTCATAGATATCTCTCCCGCTAAAGCACAGTGAACTCCAAGGGGTAAGCGTGTGCATAGACTCTATTAAACTCCTTAAACTCATTAGGATTTCTAACCCTAGGGACGGAGGGGGAAAAGACTGGATTGACTATTTCTACATAAAAGAAAGTAAAGAAGAGGTAGAAGATAGACAAAAAAGAATAACTTATGAAGAAGGAGATGATACAATAGCAGAATAAAGGAGCCCCCGAGGGTTATATAGACGCGGACATGAGGGGGAAATTAAAATAGAATATGAAGAGGTGAAAAGCTACAGACGTGAACCTAGGATGAAAGGATGAACAGACACGACGTGTGATTTGATGGATGACAGGGTCAATGTTGTTAGAATCATGATCCTACCTAGTATCGTGGAGAAGTCTCGTCAATTGGATCGTAAGATCGAATTATGGATCTTAAGATCCTACTATATACTAGTAATATGATTAGAAAAATACAATTTACCAAATTACATATTAAAATTCTTGAATATAGTTAATTAATCAACGGTAAATTTCACTATTTTACTAAGTATAATTTAAATAAATAAATAAAAACTTAAAAATTGAACAAGTTAAATGAACTTTGTATTATTTTCTTCTCAATTGAAATCGTAAGATCGTAATAGGATTGTAAGACTCTACCAATCCAAGACAAAAATATGATAAGATCGTAAGATCCTCCTAATTTAAGATTCTACCTATCAATCAGATTGTGGGGATTAGACAGGATCGTAATATCGTAAGATCATATGATTCGGATTGAATTTTTAACAACCATGGTCAAGGAGCATGGATGAGTCTTGAGAAGCGTGTCAAATACGAAAGAACATGAGTAGAAGCGTGTCAAATACGAAAGAACATGAGTAATCATAACAAACTTCCTCATAAATCAAGTAGTTAAAAAAGCATTTTGAGAAGCGTGAATAGATGATAAGAAGATCTCAAAAATGGAAAGTAAATCTTTTTAGTCGCCTACGCGTGAAAAGATGAGTTATGTCGAGCGTCATGAAACTAAATAGACGAGTTATGTTAAATCGCTTTTTATGAAGATTTTTTAAAAAAGAGAATAAAAGGTGCTGTTTTCTGTGGTTTTCTCTGTTATATTATATATTGGCTTCACTTTTATGCCAAATACAATAGCGGCAAATAAACGTGCATAAATTCATTTCTCAACCAAGTCATCAAGAGAAACCCAATCGGGCAAAAGAACGTGACTTGCCAACGTGGCAAGTTCGAAAAGATCGATTAAGACAGTTGATTCAATTAGACGGATAAGATTGAGTTATGTTAATGCTAATAAATTAGATTTAAGAAGAATATTCTATTGATATCACTTTTAGTGAAAAAAAATAAATTTTTATGCTTTCTTTATCTCATTTTATCTATATTTTCTTTTTTAGCAATTAGATGTGAGGTGAATTTTGACGGAGATAAAAACAGTACAATACATAAATGTCTTTAATTGAAAAATAACAAAGAGTAGTATTTAAATAATAAATTATAGATTAGATAAAACTAGTAAAATGAAGTGATTTTACTGTACAAGACGAGATAATTCGTTGCGATGTTCACACTTCAATTCTCATGTCACAACTCATCTTGTGCTAGACACTAAATTTTCATGTAACGGATATAATAATGCTTTGATTCCTCACTAAGTAGATGTTAAGTCTGTTAGAACCGTAGAGCAATAATGAAAAATAAAAATACTTGGATTAAATTGTAACTTAACGATTACAAAACAACTAAATGAAAAAATTACAGATAGGAAAAACAGAAAATTAAATCGATAGGGGCTTGCTGTAGTAATGTCCTACAGATGAATTTTCACCCTCCATAGTTTGCTTGGAAACTGTGGTGAACGTCTTTATGCGGTGAACATCTCTGCAGGATACAACCACCATGATCGAAGACGTGGCAAAAGAATGTTTTGATCCTCACATAACCGAACAGTATTTTTATTTCTCATTTTCTGGACTCATAAAATTCACTAAGAAAAATGGATGAAAAATTAAAATCCATTGGCCATGAAACCTTCAGGCTGTTCCATGTAGATTTCTTCGTCCAATTCTCCATTTAAGAACGCAGTCTTAGCATCCATTTAGTGAATTTCCAGATTATGTATAACTGCTATTGTGATCAGCATTCTAATATACGTGATCCTCGTCACAGGAGAATATGTATCAAAGAAATCTCTACCTTATTTCTATCGTTAACATTTAGCTACCAACCGATTTTTGTACTTATCTATCGTACCCTCAGCTCTTTGTTTCCTTTGGAAAATCCACTTACAGCCTATTGGTTTATTCCTGGGTGGGAAGTCAACCAATATTCAAGTGTTATTTTGTAAAATGAAATTTATCTCGCTATCAATAGGTCAACCAATATCCAAGTGTTATTTTGCAAAATGGAATTTATCTCGCTATCTCGCTATCAATAGGTCAACCAATATCCAAGTGTTATTTTGCAAAATGGAATTTATCTCGCTATCAATAGCCTCGTTCCAAAAATGAGCTTCAGGGTTTGACAACGCCTCTTTGTATGTTTGAGGTTCGGCTTCCATCAAATTCGTTAGAAACTCTTGAACAAATAAGGTACTCGTTTGCTTTTTCTAGGCTCAGGTTTAGATTCTCCATCACTCTAGGCTCTAGATGTACCTTCATCCTCACCTCGTTTGACAGTTTGATTGTTGTTTTCCTTCTTTACATGAAAACACGTTCTCAAAGAATTCAACATTAATAGACTCCATTGTAGTGTTGGTACTTATGTCAGAAATCTCTTAAATAATACCCAAAAATCTATATGCAACACTGTTTAATGCATATCCAATGAAAACACAGTCTATTATCTTAGGTCCAAGCTTGACTCTCTTTGGCAACTGTACTTGTACCATTGCAAGACACCCCCACATTCTTAGGATTTTATAGGAATGCAACTTCCCTTTCCACACTTCATAATGACACTCGTTAGTCTTCTTATGTGGAATCTGGTCTAGTATGGTGTTAGCCGCAAATAAGGCCAACCCCACAAATTATGGGGTAGTCCGGAACTATTTCACATATAGTTCACCATGTCCTTCAGAGTTTTATTTTTCTTTCAACCACCCCATTCTGTGAGGTGTGTAAGGTGTTGTAGTCTGATGCACTATGCCATGATGAACACAAAATTCAGATAGCATCATGGAGTCATGATCTCCACCTCGGTCAGATCTAAACACATTTATTTTCTTTCCAAGTTGATTTTCAACTTCAGACTTGCATGTCTTAAACATATCCAAAGTCTCATATTTAGAATGCAACAAATATACATAGCATAATTTACAACAGTCATCAATGAAAGTTACAAAGTATTTTCTGCCACCTCTACTAGCTGAAAATTTCATGTCGCATAAATCATTATGTATTAATCCTAATAATTCACTATCTCGTTCTACTCATTTAAATGATTTTCTAGTGAATTTGAATTCAACACATATTTCACATTTATGTCCTTTTTCTATGTCAAATTAGGTAATAAATCGAAGTTCATCATTATTTGCATAGATTTCATATTTACGTGACCTAATCTAACATGTCAAATATCACATAACTCAACAATATAAACAGAAGATGCAAATTTTCCATTAACTGAAGAAGAAATTACAGCAAAAACATTAAGCTTAAACAAACCATCAACCATGTATCCTTTACCCACAAGCATTCATCCCTTGGTTAAAATAAACTCGTCAGATTCAAATACAAGTTTAAATCCACACTTACATAAGAATGATCCTGAAACCAAATTCCTAAGAATGTCTGGGACATGGATGATTTCTGAGAGTGAGTTATTTATCCGAAGTAAACTTCAGTGGCACTTTTCCTTTCCCTTTCACACCAGCCTCTACGACATTGCCATGTATAATTTTTCTCCTTCAACTTCTTCATAAATTGAATATAGACTTTTGCCACCACAAATGTGCCTAGGAGCACCAGTATCAACCCGTGGTATCAGTGACAATGCACAATTCAGAAATCATCCATCTCGTTCATATTAACCATGTTCTTGTGACCGTTGTTTGAGTTTTCCACCGTGTGGTCCTTTTTGAATCGACAGTCTTTTACTCTATGTTCGGCTTTATCGCACACCCAACAACTACCCTTGATTCGTTTGTTACTCATATCTTTGTTGACATTTTTTCTCCTGCTGCTCATAGCCTTCCTTTTAAAGTTTTTTTTGTTTTGGCTTTCCGGCTTCAACAACGTTCGCTTTCGTCTCCATAGAATACGAAGGAAGCAACTTGTGTTCATTCTTTCATTTTTCTTCTTCCATTCACAGACTAACCACGAGACCCCCCCATCGTCATGTCCTTTTGATTATGCTTCAAGTAACTCTTGAACTCTTTCCAGGACGGCAGAAGTTTCTCAATCGTTGAAGCCACTTGGAATGATTCGTTGATTGTCATTCCCTCGTTGATCAATTCGTTGAACACGATCTGGAGCTTTTCCACTGGACTAACCACCATATGTTTGTCATCCATAAGATATTCCAAGAATTGCCTAAAGATGAATTTCTTTATCCCAGTGTCTCAGTTTGATATTTTTTCTCGAACGCTTCCCATAAATCCTTCAATGTCCTAAACGACGAGTATTCATTATAGAGATTGTCTACAAGACCGTTTAAGATGTAGTTTCGGTAGAGAAAACATCATCTTCTGTTGCCATCTCTTGAGATCTTCCCCCTTAAACTTCTCTGGTTTCTCAACATGAGGAGCAATGATTGTTTTCTCAACGCGGGGAATAGTCATCATATCTTCAGTATCTTGCTCCATTGATTTCATCTTTAGATTGTTGGAACCGTAGAGCAATAATGAAAAATAAAAATACTTGGATTAAATTATAATAGAACGATTATAAATAATTAAATGAAAAATTACAGATGGGAAAAACATAAAATTAAATCGGTAGAGGCTTACTATAACAATGTCCTAAAGATGAATTTTCACCCTCTACAGTTTGCTTGGAGATTGCGTTGAACGTCTCTATAGGATACAAGTACTATGATCGAAAACGTAATAAATGAATGTTTTGATTCTCAGAAAATTGAACAATATTTTCCTATCTCCTTTTCTGGGATAA
The DNA here is from genome assembly GCA_003255025.1 of Datisca glomerata. Classification (NCBI taxonomy): domain Eukaryota; kingdom Viridiplantae; phylum Streptophyta; class Magnoliopsida; order Cucurbitales; family Datiscaceae; genus Datisca; species Datisca glomerata. The sequence continues at coordinate 60,042 of QANY01002171.1, forward strand.
CTCTCATGCCATTATAAATAGGAGGGAACATTTTTATTAAGTAATTGACCCACCTTTGCACCCCCACTACATGCCAAAGAGAGAGGTAGTTTTCATTGTTGAAAACCATCTATTTCTACAATGCATGAAGGTGGCAATTTATTAGAAAAACAACCACTTCATAAAAGAGTTGAAACTACCCTCAATAATCGACATGTAGGAGGACAAATTGAGTCAAAATAATCTTATATCATATTAACTATTAATACACATTATCAAAATATGTTTTAAAAAATTAGAATTTCACCTGATCTGATATATAACAGATTTGATTTTTAATCATATTATATTTTATTTTTAATTTTCACTCTAACAATTACACTTAACTTAATTTTATTTAATAAAGTATCTACCTCAATCACCTACAACAAAGTCACCCAAAAAATCACGCAACGGATGTGATAATGCTTTGATTCCTTACTAATTAATTCGGTCTTCTGCTTTATACAGTGGGCCAGTAGTAACTGAGCGTCGTACAATCCATCACTATCACCACGACAGCTTCCAGCTTTTAAAACCAGGAGGACTCACAAATAATGCCACACTTCGTACCCTGACTTTGAGCCGAGTCATCTTCATTTCTGTTAGCGTCTATGGCCGATGTTGTTGGTGGCGGTGCAGCGGGAGTTGGAGCGGATCCTCTGTATCTGAAGGCGAAGACGTCGGTGTGGTGGGACATTGAGAACTGTGAGGTCCCCAAGGGATGTGATCCAAATTCCATTGCTCGGAACATCAGCTCCGCCCTCGTTAACCTCAACTTTTGTGGTCCCCTCTCAATCTTTGCCTATGGCGACACCAACCGAGTCCCTTCCGCCATACAGCACGGGCTTTCCTCCACCGGCATCGCCCTCAATCATGTCCCTGCTGGTATCATAAGTCCTCCTTGATCGATGTTAATTTTAAACCCCCAAGGTTAAAATTTGGGTCATTGCTTTCTTCGTTTTGTGTGGGTTGTTTCGATGGGCAATTTTGTTTGTCGATCTCTATTTCGTGGAAGATTTGTGATGTTTAACAATTGCTTCTTATACTAATGAATAGAATTCTACACTTAAATCTGCCCAACTTTCTCGAATGTCTCAAGCTTGATATTCTAGTCATGTTCCTTCGAGTCTTTTCCCCCTTATTCTCTTGTTCGTGAACTTAGTAAACAAATCTTTTTCTCAAATTCTGCCCTTTTAATGTCAGATTGTGAAATTCGATTCATTTTTACTATCTCGTAGTGGAGTCGGTGTTAATATATAGGCATTATTGTTAACTTATATATAGGGGACCACTAGTGCTACTTGTTGTTAAGTTGAGAAATTAGGATGTTTCTTTCTAATGGTCGTTTATTGGGATGCCTTACCAGGTGTTAAGGATGCCAGTGACAAGAAGATCCTTGTCGATATGTTGTTTTGGGCGTGGGATAATCCTGCCCCTGCCAATTGTCTGTTGATTTCTGGCGATAGAGATTTCTCTAACGCTCTTCATCAGTTAGGCATGAGGAGATACAATATCTTTCTTGCACAACCTCCACAAGCTTCTACACCACTAGTTAGAGCTGCTAAGATAGTATGGCTGTGGACCAGCCTTGTATCCGGAGGAAACCCGATCACAAATAGTGAATCACTACTGCCCGGTAATATTAGCCGCCTTCCCAGTACTGGGGCCTTTGAGATGCCTGTTTCTAGTGCCTTTAAGAGGCAGCAAACATCGGATTCCTCTTCGCAGAACCAGTATTTAGGAAGTCAATCTCCTAACATGGGGATAGGCGTATGCAGGACTAGGAGAAGGAAAGGTAAGATAACCAGCCGATCCCAAAAATGGAAGGAACAGCTAGGAGGTATGGCTAGCAGTACTGAAAGCAAAAGCCGCCAAAGCGATAAAACGGGCAAAAGAGTTTCAATGGTAATTGGAAAGAACAAGAACGTCAAAATATCTCTTCAAAGGAAAGTAAAACCCAAGCAAACCAAGTTCGAGGACCTTCCGGGGAAAATCTTGTACGTCATTGAACCACCAACCATCGCTGAAATTGGAACCAAGGGATCTACGAAAAAGGGTGATTCTACTGCAAACTTGTCTCAGCCACCATCTTCATCTTCAAAGAGAAAAGGGTCGAGGCAAAATCCCAATCTTGGATGTGATATTAAAGAAAGTGCGATTAAGCCTACTAAACAACAATCACCCAACCCGAAAGCTAAAGTTCAGACCCCAAATGGAAAAGGTGACGTGAGAAAGAAAAGCACTATGAATAATAATAAGGATATGGTTAATGAGGAGAAGCTACACAAAACATCGAAGAAGCCTGAGAAAGTTGTTACGAGACAACAAGACATGGGAGGGACTAAAAGGAGAAGCCCCAGAAAGAAGCATGCCGCTGATGGTATGCCCAACTCCAACTCCAACTCCAACTCCAACTCCAACTCCAACTCCATTCCCAGAGAAACCAAATCCGGGAAAGTTGCTCAGAAACACCGGGATTCGGATGGAAAGAAAAACGTGCAAAGCAAGTTTAATAATGTCAATGGAGGGACTGCAAGCAAGGTTGTGAAAACAAGGAAGAGTAAGGCCAAAAAGGCATTAGTAGCTAACTAAAGCATTATCTAGAAAATGCATGCAATTTATATGGTAAGTGTGTGTATCAAATTTACTAATTGGCATGATCTGTATCAAATTTACTAATTGGGATTTAAATGACAATAGCTCGCAAATGGCTATAGGAAAATAGTAACGTATGTAATAATATTAAGATCTTCAACAATGTAAATTGTGGTGCGTATGAAGTATGATTGATGTGAGGATGTTACTTACTTGAGAACGAAGCCGAAGATACTGAATGTTTTCATATGAACAAGATAAGAAGGTCCAGGCTCTCCAGCAACCATTGCATGCATGCATGGCTGCCTATAATGTATCAAAGGAGCAGTCAAAAAATGGAGAAATCATCTTGGGAACAGCCACAAGGCCATGTTAAAAAAATCAAAAATATAAGTATAAAAAAATATAAAAATAGTCATGTGCGCCACAAGTATAAAAAGTATAAAAAATAATCAATGCACTGCACGTGTCTCAGTATTAAAAAAGCGTTTAACAAAAAAGAATTTAACACAAACGTGCAAAATTGCATCCGTTCACAATTGTTTATATATTCTCTATCGTATATATAATTCTTATACGTGTGATATATTTTATATATATGGTATAAAGTTTCAATTATATAAGTTTGTTGAACATTGAGTTTAATTTTGTTGGAGTGCCGAAGCTATTTGTGACGTCAATTTTTTTTAAGATTTGAGATTGATTATTTTTTTTTATTTCATCATTGATTATTTTTTATTTTTCCCTTAAAGTGACTTATTCATAAGGTTCTCCCTCAGATACGCCATTAGAGCAATATTGTAATATCGCGACCCTTCGTAAATGAGTATTTTTGTAATTTTGATAAAATAATTTTAATTATAGTATGCTTTAGTTTAAATTTCAATTATTCAATTTTAAAAGAATTTTAATTTATAGTATAAAATTTTAGCTCACTCACACCATATACTTATGTATACCCTAGTATTACCCTAACCCTATTTTATCCTTGATCAAGCAATCTCAACCCTCAATTGAATTTCACTCACACTACATGCATATACACCCTAAACCAACCTTTAACCTATTATATATATATTCATAAACAACAATTTCTTCTCTCGCAGCTCCCTCCTCCCCCTCGCAGCCTCTCCTCCCCCGCGCAGCCACCTGCAGCCAGCAACTCTTCTCCTTCGTTGGTCTCTCTCTAATTGAATTTGGGTAATCTTCTCTTTCTTTCGTTAATCTCTTTCTCTCTCTGTTTTTGTCTCTCACTCTCTCTCGTCCTTGCTTCGTCTTCTTCTCCCTGTTTCTTCCCCTCTCTGTTTTTCTCTTCTCTTTTCTACTGCTTCTCTGTAACCCTTTGTTGCTCTCCCTCCCTCCCTCTGTGTTTCTCTCTCAGCTATCCCCTTGCTCTTTCTTCATTCCCTCACTGTTTTTCTTTTTTTTTTCCTCTCTGTTTCTTTCTCCTTCTCGTTCTCTCTCTCTCTCATTTTTCTCTCTCTCTCTCTCTCTGACTCTCTCTGCATCCTTCTTCTTTCTCTCTCTCTCTCTCTCCCCCTTTGCTTCTGCCATCACCGGTGGTTTATCACCGAGGCTCCTTTTCCCCTTCCCTATGTTTCCCTTTCTCTCGTCCTCTGTTTTTCTCTCTATCTCTGTCTCTCTCTGCTTCTCCCTATCTCTGTATGTCTCTGCTTCTCTCTTCATCCCTCTCTCTCTTCTCCTCTCAGTTTCCCTCACTGTTTCTCTTCCCCTCTTTATTTCTATTTCCTTCTCATTTTCTCTCTCTCTCTTTCGCCCATGTTTTGTCACGTTTTTCGTTCTGCAACTGGGTCTTGCACCCAGTTTCTCTATTCTGAACCGGTTCATCAAACCGAACCGGTTCAGCTCACTCGGGACTGGACTAAACCGGTCCATCAGATAAAATCGAACCGGACTGGTCTGAACCAGCCCGGTCTGAACTTTTTGACCCGAAATTTTATCTTTTGACTCTGGACCCTATATATTATTTTCCGACCTCGTTCTGACCGGTTTGCACTGTTTTAATTAAATCTATATTTTCTATTTTATGATATTAAAAATGTGTTCATATTATTTTATTTCAAAACAATTTAGTGATTATATTATTTTGGGATTTCAGGTCATTAATTGTTCAATTCATTCTTCCGCTTCAGGTAAGCGGGCTTATATAATGATGTGACTCTTGTTGTTATAAATGTATATGCTTTGTGTAAGTGAAATTATATCGTAATATGACCCATGCGTGATAAATATATATATATGCTTGTGCAGGTGAATTTACATGTGTTATTCTCATCAGCTTTAATTGTCTATAAACATGTTACTTTCATAAATATGTTTGGGTAAATTTACTTATATAACGATGTGACTCTAATGTTATAATTGTATCATGTATTTATTATCTGTTTAACCATTTTTTGATAATTAATATATTTTGGTTAAGACTTTGGTAATTGATTCCTGTTCAGTTATTAATGTGATTATCATGAGATAAACGTCTGAGTATGACTGATTTTGCGTAGTATGTTATCGTGTTTGATTCCGTTATATGTATCAGTATGTATTATACGATTAATTATTGTCATACGTTGGATTCTGCAAGTTATGAGGTTAATTCATTCAAGTGGTATTTAAGCAAAATATGAACTTAAGCATGACCTTTAGTTGACAAGAAATCAGGATTGTTCACGTTATGTTCTGTTCAACGAATGGGGTGTCATCTGTTCATGCTTTCGTCACATATAGGATGTCATCTGTTCATGTTTTGGTCATTCATTGGGTGTCATCTATAAATGTTTTCCGTCACTCATGAGGTGCCATCTATTCACATTTTTCGTCACCTATAAGTGTCATCTGTTTCGTCGCCCAATTCATCATGATGTGTTTCAGTTAACGTGTGATCAGTTCTGATTAGGTTGTTAACTAAAGGATATGACAAGCCAAGATATAATTAAGATTGTTAAATGATCCTGTTTGAGTCACGTGTTATCTGCGTGCTATGTTAAGCCATGCATGATCAAGTACGTTATTTTATTTCATTTATGATATATGTCAAGTTCAGTTATGTTTTGTCATGATCAAGTACGTTACTTTATTTCATTTATGTTATATGTCAAGTTCAGTTATGTTATGTCATGATTGCATTTATGACATGTGGATGCATGTTATTATGTGAGTTTGCTTACTGAGTATTTTAAAATACTCATTCCTCCACAGTTAATTATGATGCAGGTGGTGATGGCGAGCAGTATGAGTGAGAGACTGCCATAACTAGTTAGATTAGATGAATTTATGTTTTTAGTTTATGATTTGATTAAAAACTTAGGAAAACGTTTTTTATTAAACTTGGTTATTCAAGTAGTTTATTTTACGATATGATTTTCTACGAACTATGATGAGTGAACGTTTCATGAATTTTGAATTTCAAGTTTTGACTTTCTTTTAGAATATAATTTAGTTTTTTGAGGTTTTATTAATTATACATTTAACACACTTTATAGCTTCTGCTATTTTATGATTATAATCATGGATAAGTTTAATGCTTCCGCTATTTAAGGTCAGGGTTTTTCCCATCATGGTAAATTGCGAATTTTCAATTTGGGAACTTTCTCAAAATTAGGGTTTGTTTCGAATTGGAGATTTCAAAATTGTGAAATTACACGTATGTTTAACCCTCGGGGATCGGGGCGTCACAAATATACTGAGCCCTAAGGTGTCAAATAAAACTAAGCATATTTGTCGGATATAAATTCACCTTAAAAAGTTAGATCTACTCAATATGATCAATCAGAACTTTCGAAGCAACAATCCTCCAAAAATATGTGTTAGCCAATTACAATACAATTTTCAGGCCAAACAGTTGGCAAAGAAAAGTTTGCCATTCCGCATTAGAAGACCTATCTGCATTTGAAAGAAAGACTAATAAGTCTGGTCCTAAGATTTAATACGACAGAAAACGTAATAACTAATATATAATATATATAAGTAATTCAATATCGATTAAGTGAATGATTAAATTTTTAATAATTAACGAGTTGATTTGTTAAATTATTTTAATAAATCATAATATATTAACAAGTGAATGATTGACATATAATATATACGGTGTGTGTGACAAGTTTGAGTTAAAAGTGAAGTTTTATTGAATTTAAATCTATATTTTTTGGGACGATAAGAAAGTAAATGATTTTTTTTCAGTATGGGGAACCCTTTACGAACAAATAATGAAGATGATAATTTAAAGAAATAAAGACACCATCATTTACGTGGAAAACCCTTAAAGGGAAGAAAAACCACGAGAAGATTACTGATATTCACAGGTGTAAAGGATTTTACACAGTTGTTGATGAGAGAAGAGAGGAATGGCAGTGCATTTAGTTCATGTATTCTCAGGTGCTTTCTTTTTTTACATGAACATGTACTTATAAGTCTTACAACAACAACAACAACAACAACAACAATAATAATAATAATAATAAAAAGGAAGAGGATGATCACATCCTCTATGCTTTCGGCTGATGGAATTGTTTTCAGCTGTTTTGTCCTCAAGAACTTAATCAGCATAGCCACTTGGTGGTTCCTCGTGGTTCGGGCCAATCAATCACAACCACTTGACCGTCAGTATGAACCATCATTTTCGTTCTAAATGTTGAATCATATCTAGGAGGTAATGATTCATCATTCTCGAGATGTCGGTTCCCGTTTCTGTTGTTCTTTCCCGTTCTGGGAGTGATAATCCTCCATTCCAGAAGCGATAGTCGCCCGTTCCAGAAGCGATAGCCCCCCATTCCAGAAGCGATAGCCCCCCGTTCCAGAAGCGATGATACATTCATTCTAAAAGCGATTGTCACTCGTTCCAGAAGCAATAATCACTCGTTCCAGAAGTGATTATCTCCTGCTCCAGAAGCGATGGTTCCCCGCTTCAGCATTCTTTCTGTACATATGTTTTGGGTGATTTTTTACCTGTTCATTTGTCCCTCATTACACTTAATAAGTTTCACTTATTGATGTGGATATTTGTCCTTTATTTACTCAGCTCTTCTTTTCTCACTACGCTGATGGTGTTTCCTTAACATCTTTTCTTTTCTATTCTGAAGTTCTTTTTTCAACTTCTTTTATTTCATGTTCTAAAGTTCTTTTCTCAACTTCTTTTGTTTTTTATTCTGAAGATTTTCCCGCTCTTAGTACATTTCCTTTTTCATTCTCTAGACTTTCCCGTTCTGAAGATGTTTCATTTTTCGTTCTCCAGATGTTTCTTTTTCCTTCTAAGAACGGCATACGTAGACACTTTCAAGGGATTAGGCTCCTTCAGTGGAACCATGGCCCCGTTTTAATTTCCTTCTGAGAGTAGGACTTCTTATGAATTGTCCCTCCCAAGAACTTACGTCCTCAGTTCATTCTGAAAGTAGGACTTATGAAATGTCCCTCCCAAGAAATTTCCAAGCCTTTAGTTTCTTCTGAGAGTAGGACTTATGAACTGCCCCTCCCAAGGACTTTTCAGACCCTTAATTTCTTCTGAGAGTAGGACTTATGAACTGCCCCTCCCAAAGACTTTTCCTTCCTTAGTTTCTTCTAAGAAGAAGATTTATGAACTGCCCCTCCCAAGGACTTTTTAAGCCTTAGTTTCTTCTGAGAGTATGACTTATGAACTGCCTCTCCCAAGGACTTTTCATACCTTAGTTTCTTCTGAGAGTAGGACTGATGAATTGCCCATCTCAGGGACTTACGTCTTTAGTTTATTCTGAGAGTAGGACTTAAGAATTGCCCCTCCCAAAGACTTACGCCTTTAATTCCTTCTGAGAGTATGACTTATGAACTGCCTCTCCCAAGGACTTATGCCCTTAGTTCCATTGTCGAAGAAGAGAGAGAGTTGACAACATGCACGTTATCATACCATAAGTTTTGATTGAGAACTCCAAATTGAATACTGTGAGATTCTTTGATAAGTTAACTTTTGTATCTTCCTGATAATATAAGATTCGTTGTATAGTTAGCTTCTAATAAATGCAGTTTAGTTTCTGAAGTTGATCATTCTGCATAATCTGCTTTTCTGAGTAGTCTTCATGAAAATTGTCATAACCCTTTTCTTTCAAGAAATCCAAATCAAGTTTAGAGGAGGGAGATACTAGAGGAGTAGACCCAGAAGGTGAAGCCAGAGGCGAACCAAATTGTAATCCGGGGGGTTTTACTATCATGATACTCCGAGTAACCTTCACCAGATCCTCCGGTGAGTCATCATCATATGATCTCACACTCCTGTCATCTAATTCCTTGTCGGAGCTTGATCGGGGAGAGAAGGTTGGGTGTTTGCGAAGCTTGCCAAGCCCATTCTCCGACCGAGGACCTGCAACGGTGTCATCCCAGAGCTGGTCAAGTAAGTCCATAGTGCACGTTAGCAGACTAAGGAAGTGTAATTTTAACGGTCCTTCAGACAAGAAGTTCAACAGGACCGTCAGAAAATGGAGCGTTGAAGCTGCGACCTTCCTTTACTTAGCCTTTTCTTTACTTAGTTTTTCTTTACTGACTTTTCTTTTCTGAAGATTTGAAGCTTCTCTCATATGAACTTCAGCTTTTCCATTCTGAATCTGTAACTTTGACTTTTCTGAAGCTCTGACTTCAACTTTTCTGAAGCTCATTCTGATATGAGCTTTCTGAGATCATCTGGTATGAGTTTTACGAGCTTTTCTGAACTTCCTAAGCTCGTTTGAGTTTTTCTGATCTAAGCTTTATGAGCTCATCTGGTCTAAGCTTTCTAAGCTCTACTGAGCTTTAAAAGCTCTTCTGGTCTGAGTTTTCTGAGCTTTTCTTTACTTTCTGAGCACTTCTGAGCTTTTCTGATCTAAGCTTTATGAATTCATCTAGTCTGAGCTTTCAGAGCTTTTCTAATCTAAGTTTTATGAGCTCATTTGGTCTGAGCTTTTTTGATCTGTGATTTATGAGTTATTCTCGTCTGAGCTTTCTAAGCTTTTCTTCTCTTATATGCTCTAATTTTTTTAACTCATTCTTCATTCAAATGAATTTCTTTTTTGATCTCAGGACTTTCTCGTTTCTCGAGACTTTTTTCAGTCTCAGAACTTTTCCCGTTTCTCGAGACTTTCCTGTTGCCAAGCTAATTTTGTTATCGTTTCAAGCTAATTATGTTCCCGTTCTCAGGATTTTCCATTCTTGAGACTTTGTCGTTTCAAGCTAATTTTGTTCCCGTTTCAAGATAATTTTATTCCCGTTTTCAAGATTTCCCGTTCTTGAGACCTTTGCAGTGTTGAGACCTTTTCCTTCTTAAGACTTTCTCGTTCTTGAGACATTTTTCATTCTCAAGTCATTTCAACTCAAAACTTTAAATCCAATTAGAATTAAAACTCAAAACTTTGTTTATCATGAGTCAAATAAGTTATTCTCTCATTTTTTTACGAAGTTGATAATGATTTAAGGAAATAAGCCAATCGAATATGCAAGGAATGAGCTTATCGTTTCCTGTTCAGTTTCCAGTTTTGTACTTGTTGTCGTTCTGCTTCCAACCTATTGTCGTTTCCGTTCCCGCTTTTATTGTTGATGGGGCGTTTGATTTGGTTTTGGCATTTTGGGAGGGATTTCTTCGATTTTTTTTCTCTCGCTCTCAATGAAAGCACCAAATGTAAATGTTTTTTTTTTCGGTATGGGGAACCCTTTACGAACGAATAATGAAGATAACAATTTAAAGAGAGAAAGAGAGAATAATGACACCATCATTTACATGGAAAAGCTTTAAAGGGAAGAAAAATCACGGAAAAAATGTTGATATTCACAATTATAAAGGATTTTACACAGTTGTTGATGAGAGAAGAGAGGAAGAGCAGTACCTTTAGTTTAGGTATTCTCAGGTCCTTCCTTTTTTTTACATGAGTCTACGCTTATAGGCTTTACAATTATAATAATAATAATAATAAGGAAGGGAACGATCACATCCCCTATGCTTTCAACTGATGTGATTTCTTTTAGCTGTTTTGTCCTCAGCAACTTAATCAGTCATAGCCACTTGGTGGTTCCTCGTGGTTCGGGTCAATCAATCACAACCACTTGATCCGTTCTGATGTTCTGTCCTGTCCAGGAGGTAATGATTCCTCATTCTCGAGATGTCGGTTCCTATTCTGGAAGCAATGATCTCATATTCTCGAGATGTCAATTCTCCTTCTAGGAATGATGGTCCCCTGTTCCAGAGGTGATAGCCCCACGTTCCTGAAGCGATAACCGCCCGTTCCAGAAGCGATAGCCCCCCGTTCTAGAAGTGATGGTCCCCTCATTCTATAAGCGATAGTCACCCGTTCCAGAAGTGATAGTCCCCTCATTCCAGAAGCGATCATCACCCGTTCCAGAAGTGATAGTCCCCTCGTCCCAGAAGCGATCGTCACTCATTCCAGAAATGATAGTCCCCTCGTTCCAGAAGCGATCATCACCCGTTCCAGAAGTGATAGTCCCCTCGTTCCAGAAGCGATCGTCCCCCTGTTCTAGAAGCAATGGTTCCCCGTTTTAGCATTCTTTTTCTGTACACGTGTCTTGGGTGTTTTTTACCTGTTCAAGTATGGTCCTAAGATTTAAGATGACATAAAAGATAATAACTAATATATAATATATATTAGTAATTCCACAGCGATTAAGTAAATGATTAAATTTTTAATCATTAACGAGTTAATTTGTTAAATTATTTTAATAAATCATAATAAATTAACATGTGAATGATTGACATATAATATATACGGTGCGTCTGACAATTTTGAGTTAAAAGTAAAGTTTTATTGAATTTAAATCTATATTTTTTGGGACCATGAAGTAAAAAAATTACTAAAATATGTAAATTACAGTAATAGAATTTTTGATGATATAATAGAACTAAACTAGAATTTCAATAAATATTTTATTCAAGTAATTATATTTCTGAACCGTTGATACAAAAATATTTAATGTTAATAACTGGACTATGATACAACATTTATATATTTTTGTCCAATACAATATTTATAGTTAAATAGTCTACTCCGGTTCTGTATAGTCCAATCTGAATGAATACAGTTTATCAAGACTGCCAAACCAAATGTAGCATTAAAAGGCCAAAAAAGATATTTCAAAATGTAAAAGACCCTAAAACTCAAGAAATGATCATCTTAGCCCATGAGTCCGAGACAGGTCTTCAAAAGTCTTTCTATCCAAAAGGTCTTCTTGATTTAAGGTCAAAGTTGAGAAGGTATTTTTGAAATTAATCCTTCTCCTTAGTTCCGATTTGTCAATTATCCATTTCTCTGCATACTTAGCTGATCAATTGATCAGCAGGGGAGGATGCACGGTTTGAATAACTGTTCATAAGCTTTCCTGCGCCATTTTTGAACGAAGTGAAAAGAAATAAAATGCATTACTGGATTCAAGCCTCACCATCCGATTTCGGCGGAACTCTTCCCCAACTTCGCAGGCACACATATAACTCTCTGTTTTTTTCTTCCTACTTTGTTCTTTTTTTTTTCTCAATCTTTTGTTGAATTACTTTCAATGGAGCCTCAGTGGTCACTCCGCCGTTAATATTGGGAAATCCAAGGTCGTCTTCTTCGGGGGGCTCGTCGACAAAAAGTTTCTAAGCGATATAGTTGTCTATGATACAGGTGCTCTTCCTTGTCTGTGTTTCTCAGCTTCTCTATTGAAATTCTTAGCCTTAGCCTCATAATTATACTATCTGTTTCTCATCTGAGTGCTACGGCTTTTGTTCAAATGTATCCGGATAGTTTTTGTCATTGTTGTTTTGTTAGTTTATTCTGCTTCTCGATCGAATTCGGTTGGCCACAAACTCATACATATGTGTACCACCAGTCCCCCCCCCCTCTCGTTCAGATAAATGATTATCTCTCTCTAATATTAGCTTGAAAGAAATAGGTAACTGCTTGTTGATTTGCAAAGATGAAAGAGTAAATTGAAATGCGAAATGACGTAGTGTCAAGCTTAAGGAAATGAATAACCATAATAAGCGTGTAAGATATTGCTTTGTTTAGTTCATTCTATCATTTCAGCTGAAAGTTATACTGTAGAAATTTGAAAATCATTCTTTTCTGCAATGTTGAGAACTTGAGAAACGTGGAATAAAAAATTTCTTCTGTGGTTGTTATTGTTCTCAATTACATCTAGATTGCTTCTTTGATGATTCTGTTGATATTTGTTGACCTGATACCCTACTAGGTAGTATAACTACATATTATATTTAATAGGTATATATTGCCTATGCATGGATCATTAAAGTTTTGTGCCTATGGAACCCAACCCTCTGAATTTGACTGGTTATTCTGATAAAGTTTGGAATCATTAAACAAATTGCAAATGACAAAATAGTGAAATCTTTTGACATTTATTTCTTGTATCCAATGGTATAGCATGACTAATTGTGTTTGGGAATTTTTTTAGAGTCTGTGTGTCCAATTCTAAGATACTGGTTTATGAGAGGTGTCTTTGCTTTAAGGAGAAGTATTCATGTTTTCAGAAGTCGTGCTTGTACTTCCTACAGAAGAGCTGATGTTGTAGTATACTTGGAAGTTGTGAGCAGGTTCTCAACATTGTAATTTGTTTATTTCAGAGAACAAATTATGGTTTCAGCCAGAATGCACTGGTAGTGGCTCTGATGGACTAGTGGGTCCTAGTCCACGAGCATTTCACATAGCTGTTTCGATTGATTGTCATATGTTTATCTTCGGTGGGCGTTCTGGTAGCAAAAGGTATGTCTATGTCCAAATATAGCTATCATTATCTTATCCTAATGAGTTTTATATGATATTGACATATTGATATAGAGTACATTGTTTCCTAATTATGGCTGGTGTTCTTTATTGATAAAAGAGATGATGATTGGTTTTCAGGTTGGGTGACTTCTGGGTCCTGGACACTGGTAAGAATCTATTCTGTTGCCTTAAGGCTTACATGATGTTATTAATTATCGTTAGATTCTATGTTACACGGACTCGGCCATGCCCCCTGCCACACCCACATCGACTAGTCACAGCATTGGTTTGGGTGCGGGTGTGTGGTTGAATCTGGCATATGTGGGGGAGAGAGGGAGAAAGAGCCTAGAGGTTGCGGTGCTATGCGGCAAAGGAAGAGAGAGAGACAGAGTGAGAGGAAGAAAGAGCGACAGAGAATTATAATGAAGAGGGATTGGTTTTTTTAGGTGTGCTTTTGGTGTTATTTATTCTTTGGGTCTTTTTAATGAATTTTGGACTTCTTTGGACCTTTATATATTTTTCTTTGGATTTTTTTTGTTAATTTAGTGTTTTCAAAATTTCTATGATATATACTAAGTATGGTTGAATGATGAATTCTCTTATCTTAGTTTAGAAACAACTACCAATCTGGCCCTTAGATGTGCACCCGAGTCCTTGTAGCATAGGTCGTATTGGTTTAAATTGTTTTTCTCCATCCTTTGTCCTTGTGGGGACTGATTTAAAGTTGCTTATGTTCAAGATATATGGCAATGGTCAGAGCTGACTAGTTTTGGTGACTTACCTTCACCAAGAGACTTCGCTGCAGCTTCATCAATCGGAAACCAGAAAATTATCATGTGGGTATTGGTGCATTGCATATTGTTCTGCTTTAAGGTGTTCTCTCTCTTAACTGATGTATTGTACAATTGAACGCAGGTATGGTGGCTGGGATGGTAAGAAGTGGCTGTCAGATGTGTATGTCCTAGACACAAGTAACTTGATTGCTCTACCACCTTTTTAGATCTCTTTTGTTTCTGTATCTCATATTTCAGTCAGTTAATATTTGTGGAACATGGTTTTTTGTAAACAGTATCCCTTGAGTGGACAGAACTCTCAGTTTCTGGATCATTGCCACCACCAAGATGTGGCCATACAGCCACCATGGTTGAGAAACGGTTGCTTATCTATGGTGGAAGAGGTGAATTCAGATTATTGCTCTCTATCAATAATTAGGTTTTGTAGAAAACCTTTTCAGATTCAATGTCCTTAATTTAAAAGGTGAAGAGTTTCCTTGACTCTTGAGCATTGCTATCTATTATGGAGAAATAAGAAATGATTACTTCTTTTTTCAAGGCAATTATTGATGAATTGATGAGGTGTAAAACTTGTATACATATGTGAGACTTGCGGTTACATACTATTTCTAATTTTTTTGAATCTGTATTCAGATCTTAGTGGATCTCTCTTGCTGTCTAGCAGACTGGATAAAAAATTTCCCCAAAAATGGGTTTCTGAGATGAATCAGGAGGCCTTCTCTTAGATTATTTAAATTCTTTTATGCTCACATTATAGTCTTCTCTACAAATTCATTATCAGTACTTCTTATAATATACACTGACTATAAAATCTCTAGTCTGGAATTGAGCATTTTCTTGGTTATGTAAAAAACATGGTTCCTCAAGATCTCAATGTACAAATAATTTTTACTAGGAAGTTGTTAAAACAGAACTGCTCAATGTGGTTATCTTTGTCCCTTGTTTATGTCTATCGTGATTTTTACTTTGATAGGTGGTGGTGGGCCAATCATGGGTGATTTATGGGCTTTGAAGGGGCTTGTTGAAGTAAGTTAGATGCACCCAATTTGTTCACATTTAGTTAGTCTGTTTTTCAAACATAGAGCTATGGTACACTTGGGCGTCCATGTTGAGCTATTCAGTTTAGTCGACATGTTTGTCTGTGTGCATGGTATTTTGAACACTCTGGAAGCTCAATAATCTAGGAAAAGTTCTTTGCATTTCTTGGAATATTTACGCAGTTCTTTTCCGACTAAGTTATGTCTGGTACTTTCTTTGCCTGTGGAAGGAAGAGAATGAAACGCCTGGATGGACCCAGTTGAAGCTTCCAGGTCAAGCTCCTTCTCCCCGTTGTGGCCATACCATAACATCTGGAGGACATTATGTAATTACAGCTCAAAACTCTTTTTATTCTTGTTGACTATGTTTATGACAAGAAAGGGTAGAAGCGTGTTTCTAGTAGTAGAATAAATGCTTAAAGCTATGTAACAAAGATGCAGTCTTGGATTATACGTATATGTATGAAAAGATGTGTTGGCTATGGGTGAAGTTAGTATGCCCTAATAAGAGCTTGGACTCAACTTATCTTCATCTTTTGCATTCCTTCCCTGGCGGCATGCACTTAAATGCAAGGAAAGGAGAAGGTGAGAGAATAAATGAACAAAAAAATTGGAAGTATGGGTATTTAGAATTGAATAATTTCCTATTATCTTGTCTAAAATAGAAATTCCTATTATGATTGACTGCTATCTTTTATGTGGTGATGCTGTCAGATTTCTTTTTTGGTAAGTAAAAATATGTTTAATGTCAGCTTTTTTATGTTGACTTGGAAGGTTGCATTCCGTACATATGCTTAACTAGTTGTATAGAACATATTAGCCACTTTTAGCTTTGGATTAAATAACATTTAAACTTGGATCTTATTGAAGATCAAGAGGTAGTGTTCAAGATTGGACAATGACCTAGCACGCTTTCATTTCTAAAACAGAGAGAAGGAATTCTCGGATTTGAAACCAACCTGTGACTTGTGATAATGATAGAATAAGAGTACGCAACAATGGTAATAACAAGAATACAAACATTATAGGAGATGATGATTATGCAACAAGAAGAGTTATTTGTCCTATTTTATAAGTTGCTAAACATAGTAGTTTAATACTTTCTGCTGACCAAAAAAACTTTTTGTCTGTGCAGTTATTGCTATTTGGAGGGCATGGAACTGGTGGTTGGCTCAGTCGTTATGACATTTATTACAATGACTGCATTGTTTTGGATAGAGGTGAGTGTTTTCTCACTTCTGTTTTGACCCTGGCGCTCTGCTGCACAAGTGATATGAATAATGAAGATAATGAAGAACCAGCATGCTGAATGATATTCCCCATTTTGCATTTCTTGGATTCTTTTGATCAATTGAAGATCAGTTTATAATTCGGTTATGAAATGTTATGAGCATGTCAGGTTTTTTCTCGCTTCGAATTTGGAAATGTTATCACATCTTTCCCTTCACTGATTAAGAAAATGAGTCACATGTGAGGTTGAACACCCCTTCTCCAGAGGATAAGACCGGGGGTTTGGTGGAAAAGAAAAAGGATTGATGCACTAAATTGGTTTTAGGAATGGCACTGTGACTTTTTTCATGGTAGTTAAGGATAAAAACGCTTTACCTTCACTTGATCACTATCGCGTACTGAATTGAGGATTCTTCATGGCTTGTACATTTTACTATAAAATAAAAATTTCCGATTCTTTATGGATAAAAAATACAAAAATAAAACATAGCAAAAAGAAGTTAACACAACAGACAGAGCTGATTCTACACCTTCCTCCTTAACTAAAGGAGGTCTCCCAACCTTTGTTCTGGATCCTTCTTGCAATCACAAGCATTGTTGTCACAAGGGACCTTGTGGAAGGCATTGCAATGAGTTCTGATGAAATATGCTCGTCTCCGTTCAACAGCATTACAACCTGGAATATGCAGCATCAGACATATCATTTGATTGTCAGAATGCAAACTAGAATTCTTCCACTGTGATCACTGATCAGTTCGTCTGGGAATGGTACCTTACAAGGGGGTAGTGAGCTGCAACTGACCATCAAAAGACAGAATAATTGCAACCTATTTTGCACTTTGGTTGCTGCCTTTTCTCTGCATGATTTTTTTATTGCTTTTATGATACTTTCTTTGATATATTGAAAATTTACAATATAACACAATTCTTCGTACATTTTTCCTTTCTTATGTTTTTAACTTATATGTTCCACTCTCTCATTATCCCTATTTGGCAATTAGTTTCGGCACAATGGAAGCGCTTACAAACTGGAAATGAGCCCCCTGCTGCTCGAGCGTACCATTCTATGACTTCTTTGGGATCTCGTTATTTGTTGTTCGGTGGATTTGATGGGAAATCGACATTTGGTGATCTATGGTGGTTGGTTCCTGAAGGTACTTAATTTATTCCTAGAAAGTCCTCGAACTGTGTTTGTTTGATCCTTTGAAGGAAAGAATATTATTATTGCATTATTTTTCTTGTAACACGTCTTTCTGCTAGGAAGCATGGCATAAAATGTATCTTTCTCCATAAACAAGATTCAGCTGCAAATAACTGATATTTTGTGCACATTTTTCAACATTTTACCCAGAAACAATTTTGTTGAAATTCAATATATTTGAAGTGTACGAAATTTTACTTTTATGGACATTTACAAAGTATATGTTATCTGTACTCAGTAAATCTTAAGATTGGTATTATAGCACAGATAAACGGATGCAAACCTCATGTTGTCTGATGGATTCACCGACTTTTTATTTTTTATCTTCTGGTCTGTTACTCTGATGCTATGATTAAAACTGACTTAGTTTACACCTTTATCAACAAAAAAAAAGTTCAAATGGATCCTGATTACAGACTCTTTTGCTTTGTTATAGAGGACCCTATCGTAAAGAGATTGACCGCTCCTTCACCAAAGAATTTTCCTAAAAATAAGGATATTTTATTAGAAAATGACAATGCCCAATCTGGACTTGAGGTAATCCTCTCACTGTGTAAGTGTACCGTCTTTTTATCAACATGTACCTTTCTCATATCTAGTATTGCTATTGAAAAACACAGATGCTGGCACTCTATCATAAAGTACAGAAAATGGTAGCGCTCAGTAAATTCTATTTCAGTAGTGGTATGCTTGAAGTGTGTTTATTCTGTTTCTCAACCTCTGGACTAGCGAGAGGATTTTATAAAGAGATTTCGTAAAACAACTTCCAGACTTGTTCCTAATTGTAAATTTGTTTTAAATAACTTGTAGGCGAGGTAGATTTTTTTCTTGCCATGCATGTAACATGTCTTGTTTCTAGGTTTGTGATGAACCGTTAATGTCCACAGATTCCAGTGCAGAGTCAGATCAAGTCAAATAGTTAATTCAAAGTCGGAAATTTGATTTTGTGAAGAATAAAACTGCATCATCAGTATCTATATAGTGTTGTCCACTCTAGATTTCCTAGTCTATGTATAATCTATAATCTCCTTAACAGGACACGAACAACGCAAAATCTGCAATCTCAGAATTGCAGAAAAGACTAGGGATTTCAGTCTCGCTTTCTGGTTCTGGGAATCCGGTTATGGATGAAAGGGATGACAAAAAATTCCAAGAACTAGCGTTTAGCTTAACTGGAGGAAAACTTTCTACGAAAGAACAGTTTTCACCTATTCAGGTAACTTAAGTGTATTTTCGATTCATTAATGAGGTTTTCTATATGTGAGATCATTCTCTGTTACCTTAGGCAACTCAGGCACTTCGCGAACACTGGAGGATGTCTACTCCTAGATCGATACCACTCAAAGAGCTTGGACCTCTGCTTTCTGATTACCAACGCCTGATTACCCGTAATTATTTGTAAGTTATTCCCTCACTTCAATGTGATTTTAATCATGTGCTGCTGCAACTGTTTTTCAATGTGAATTAGCTTAACTTCGTATAATGTTGAACTGGTACTGCAAATAGTGGCTCTGATTCACATTCCTTTAATACGAGTCTTTCGGGAAAAGAAGCTTACCGGTTTTATCATAAAAAAAATGCTGATCAGGTACGAGTTTGTGCATATCATTTATATCTGATTTGATGAATTTTTACCGCTCTTGACTCCAAAATATGTTCAGTTCAGTGTTTTAATGTGGGATATAATTAGATTGTGGTTTAGAGACCGGCTTAGACTCTTAAATATACTCGTTTCTTTTAAATCTTTCCTGTTGGAGACTGCATTATTCTCCAATAGATCTCCCATTTTTCTTTTGTAATCTCAAGAGGATTCCCCCGCATTGTTTGTAGCTCTGTACGTTTTCGTACACTTAGGATTTTCTCGTTCTCTCAATTAAAAAAGTTAGCGCATTAAAGTCTCGTATTTTTTTTGGAGATAGTAGAGGAATATTATTTGGTCTTGCAGAACAATTAATATATTTGGATTTGGGTTTGCAATCAGTAAGCTAGCAAGGATCAACTTCCAAGGCATAATAGTATTCTACATCCATGTGTAAATTTAGAATACAGCTTTAGATAGAGAGAATCTTAAATACCGCTTAATGTTGGATTCTTTGGAGATGTGAGTTAAAGACTGTCACAATAGACGTACCTATAGATATTTGTTTGAGATACTCATAATTGGTAGTCTGATGTCTATCAACGGTACGGTCAACGTGTCTTGCTTTCTTAATAAGTAGAACGAGTGTACGGCATATGAACTCAATCCGAATGACCGTACCTTGCTTTCTTAATAAGTAGAACGAGTGTACGGCATATGAACTCAATCCGAATCAGCTAAAGACATATTTGTAAATTCTATGATTAAGCTGACTCAAGAACCTAAGCCCCCCCCCCCCCCACCCAAACACGCGCGCGCACATTAAGAAAATGTAGAAGCTGACGAACAACTCTAAGCCAAATAGGAGAATTAGCTTACAAAACACAAAAAATACTGCGATGGAGGCCAAGACCTGAATTTGGAAAATGAGAGAAAATGAATTATGAAACCGATTTTAACTTACCAATAGTGTAAACGATATGAGCTAATTGAAAAATTGGTCTAACAGTCCGTATCAAATATACATATGTTGTCTCCTGGTTATGTTATTCATTGTTCTTATTCTCACAAAGTTGATAGTTTCTCAAATAAATTTCGCTAGATCCAAAGGTGGCTTTTTGCAAGATGATGATAATCTTTAAGTTTGATCAGCCATGATAATCTTTGAGCTTAACTCTCTTGCTCAATGATTTAATGTAGTGGGTATGTCTTCAATTTTTTTTCTTAAATCTTTACCTTTGTTTTTCATAAGAAAAAGCTTTGCCTCTGTTATTGCAGTTCTCTAGAGCTACTCGCTCTGCAGTACTTTTTACCCTTCAATTTTCATGTTACCTATTTTATGCTGATGATAGTTTTATTTTCTGGTCCAGCTGCGTATGGATGATATCCCGAACCTGCTGGCAGAGTATAAACGGCTTCTGCCTGATGTATGATTTCATAAACACATCTTTTGGAAAGTTTTCTTTATCTTCAGATTAATCATACCATGAAAATGTTTCTTTCTCTTGTAATTAACTCAATAACATGGATTTCGTATTCATTTCTAATCTAACATGCCTTCTAAAAAGTTATAATTTCATGAACCACTTTAGCAGACATTCAGACATTAAGCATGAAAGCGAAAGCCAATACTGTTTTTGAGTATATAATAAATATTTGCCTGTTTTTGAGGATCCAATTTGATGCTGTAAAGGGTGGGATTTTTCATTTGAAGCCAGAATTGAACTGCCTTTCATTTTTTCCATTTGTTGCACGAAATTTATTGTTCATTTATAGAAACAATACTATTTGCATGATTTTCCCTTGGAAGATATACATTAATTTCCAGATGTTTTACAACTTTAATTTCCAATAAAATTTTCTGTGGCTCCTTGTTTTGATTTGTCACATCCACAATGAAAGAAGCTATTTATGTTAACACACCTTGCTTGTGAAAATCTTATATTGGTTATTAACATGTCTTTTACGTATATGATAAAATGATATATCAAAACCACGATGCTCAGTATCGGTAAGACTTGACAGTCTATGCAATCAACTTCACACTTGATAATTAAAAATAAAGAAAAAGTAAATTTTCACATCCCCGCCTCTTTATTTGTGGAACGGCCCATCTAGATTGTCCGATCCGATTAGGCCTGGACGTTTCGGATGAGCTGAATTCATAAAATGAAAAAGAAAATGGTTTTCAAGCCAACCTTCCTGCTGTTGGGATTTCCCAATGACAGGCAATCCATATTCATTTTTTTATCCCTTTATATGATCATAATATCTCTTTATTTTAAATTTTAGTCATACACTCATCATCAGTTATCTTAATAATACATACACAGCACAACGGTGACAAATTATTTGAAAAAAAATAGAAGAGAATATCTGCTGTCTTAATTATTGATTAGAGTCGGTACTCTTTAGGACAATATTTCCATGTTCTTGCTCAACTCTTCCAGCTTCCTCATTCTCAATCTCTCACTCTCACTTAGCAACTGGTAGCCATGGCACAGGAGAAGATAGGTTAGAGAGTATTAGATGCTGATTTAGTTCTGTTTGGTTGCTGAGAAAATGTAGAATGAGAATTTGACATGGAGAAAAGCGTGTGCAGTAGAGGAGAAGTAATTTATTACCAAAGGAGCATTTAGACTAGGCAAGCGTGAAGACAAGTTAAAATAGTATTAGGTACTGATATATAGCTGTTTGGTTGCTAAGAAAATGGAGAGAAAATATGTTGCTGTTGAGTAGAAGTAAATTACAAAGAATCATTTTAAAATATGATTGTTATTTAAATTTTAAAGATTATTTCTACAGGAAAAAAGTGGGATAAGAAGATGTACCTCCATTAATGTAGTGATTAGCTGAGCCTTTTCTTTGTTCTTCTCATTGAATGAATCTAGGGCTTCTTTATATTCCTTCTCCTATTTTGACAAAAGTCAAGTTTCACTTTTTAAATGTACAACATTTCAAGGTAGTCTGAACAATTTATTAATAATAATGAATAATTATAATTATAATAATACCTTCTTCTGGCAGGTATGCCCCAAAAACTTTATGTCTCTGTTAGCAATGTCTATCTTTTTTCTCACATTTGCCACTTCCTTCCTCGTTGGATCTGTCATTATTTCCAGCTCCTGATTGATAATTATTATTAGCATTATATTTTTCCTTTAAGGGATAAACTGATAATAATCTACTAATATTTAAGGGATAAACTGATAATAATCTACTAATATTTTTCTCTTTTTCGGTTTAACAGCTAAAATCTGTACTTATTAAACTTGATTTTAGATTAATTATAAATTCTAAAAACACGAAATAGAAACAAATTCTACACTAAACAAGTGCTCATTTTTCTTTCGGTGATTAATTTATGAGATCCAAACTTAGCCTAATTTTGTTATACAACAGGAATTTGAACATTTTTAATCGAATTTCTTAACAAGACATGATTTTTCGTTTACAAAGCTATAAATTTGGTGGAGATTTAGTACAATATAACTTGAACTCATGATCTCATATTATAGTCTGGAGATTAAAGAATGTGGCTGCTAATCTTGTCTAAATAAAATAATATTATTGAATAAAAAATAGAGCTATTGGCATTGACAAATTCAGAATTTTAGTTTAGATTTAACACCAATAGAAATAAAAATATAAGGGTGTTCATTTTTTTTCATTTAATATTTGAAAACTCATTTATTAGTGATGTTTGAATTTTAGAGTTAATATGTTTTAGACAAGATCAAATTAAATTAACAATCAACAAAGCTCTAGAATTTTCAACTCATGTCAATGCATTAAATCATCCATTATCTTCTTTTTTTAAATAAGTTTTACCTAATTTGTATAAATGTTAATAATTTAACAATGTCAAAATAACATTTTTTAAGAAACCATAGAATGTACTATATTAATTAATTAAAATGTCAAAAAAAATTATGCACTCAAATTAATATCCAAGCTTTTAACTTCATTTATACAAATATGACTATGATTAATATTTATAAAATGAAACAATAGAAATTATGTACTTGAGAGTAAAAAAATAAATAAAAGAATTATACAATGTAAAAAAAACAACCAACAAAAAGTAATCAAATTTATGAGGGAAATGTAATGAAAATATTATTAGATCAAAACATTTAGTAAAAGAAATTACATAAAAAAAATAAAATACAATGAGTGAGGCGTAAAAATAAATTAAAGAAAATATAATATCAAAAGTTGATATTAAACATAAGTAAAAAAATAACAAAAAAGTAAGAGTACCGGTGAATGTGATATTTGAACTCAATAAACAAGTTAGTTTTAAACACAATGTGTTATGTCATTCTCCTCAATATAGATCTGTCTCGGCTCTTAGTGTAAAATAATTATGAAACTTACCTCCCAAATGAGAGCCAAACGCCTAGTTTCTTCCTCAGCACGTCCTAATTGAAGTTCAACTTTCTCTTTGACTTCCATTTTCTTTCTCTCAATCTCTTCTTCCCTTGCTTGTAATCTTGATATTGTTTCTTCTTCATTATAATTACCTTCTTCCTCTTTATTATCATTCATTGATAATCTTCCACTACTCCCACTTCTCTCCAATATTTTCCTTCTCTGCATTTTCCTTTTCACTTTTCTCAATTCTCAAAACTTTTCCTTTCTTTTCTTTTCTACGTAATTTCTGAAAACTCATCTCCACTTTGATTTATATGTTCTTTTTGTTTTCCTTCCCATGCGCTCTTCTTCATGCTTTGCTTTTGCTTCAAATCTCTCTCTCTCTCTCTCTCTCTCTCTCTCTCTCTCTCTCTCTCTCTCTCTCTCTCTCTTATTGAAAGAAAGAGAAGACTTTAACAGTGGAGTTAAATTTGCTTTCTACAAGCTTAATTAGTTCTCATATGAAGAAGAAAAGTGCTTTTGCGAAGCAACTTATATATAATCCAAAATCTTGATAAAAACATTCTATGAAATCCCACCTGCAGGCAATTGAAATAAAAGCTTGATCTTTTTTCCTTCAAACATTGGTAGTTCCTGATTGCGTAAGAAAAAACATGTCAGGTTAATGACTATGTAGACAACATTGCTTCAAGCAAAAACAAGCTCATTTGACTTAAACATCACCTACTGAAATTATTTTTTGGGTTTACGTTTAGATCGTACCACACGCGAGTGATATGAATCGTCAGTTATTATTTCAACAACTTAACTTTTTTGTACTAGTACCACTATGATAATTCATTTTAGTGTAATTTTTGCATATTGTTTAAGGAAATTTCAAATCATTTGAGTTGATTGAAAAATATGTGAGTCAAGCTTAAGATCTGATAATAAATTTGATTTTTATGAGATAGATTAATTTAGAAGTTACATTTTTTTTTATCTAAACGCAATTTATGCATTTACTTGCACTCCATCTATGTTTTAAAAGGTTGAGTGCAAAACAAAATATAGATTATATTTTATAGTTACTCAAGGAATTGATAGAAATATGAAAGGAATGATAAGACTAGAGTAATTGATTTTGGGTTAACAAAGTTTTGTACAAAAAAATCTATGGTAAAGTGGGATGTCATAAAAAAAGATATGTTTCTAGCTATGAAAAAAAATACAGAAATGTCTTCATATGCACGAATGACACTAAACTCAACTAAAATTGATAAAAAAACAACTTTAATTACCCATAATGTTAAGTCAATAAATCATATAGACTCATAACTGATATATCTTTTATAGAATGTTCGAGTCACTCACACAACCTCTATTTGTAAGGTAAGCTCGATCCAAAAAGGAGTTCGGCCTACCAACAAAATGAATTATGAGTTTAATATATCATGTATGTTTAGTATAAAAGACAAATGCTTCTTACTCATTATTAGATAATCACATCTTCACATATCTCTTATGTAGGCTAGCAGTTTTTGTTCTTATCTCATGGAAAAATCTTTTTCCTATCCTTTTAAAAGGTACTTTAACCACAACATAGATGAAATACGAGTTTGTTTTATAATAATATATAAACCGTTACTATTTTAAGATGAATCTATATATACTCGTGTAGATAGTAATTTTCCTTGTTCACTAGTAATTGATTAATTAAAATCATGTTTCTATTATTAATTAGAAACTCTGATATATAGGGGGTAAGTGCATGTGAGAAGATCGTTTAGATTTAAAAAAGAGTTCGCTTAATTTATTAATGGTTTGTTCCAAAATCATATTTGGATCGGGTCAAAACCGGCCTGGTCCATCTAGGTCCATTCCCTGGAGTTATGTTATACTTATCAGCAGCAGCTTCTTTTAAGGCTTTAACAAAAAGCAACAGGGAAAGAGAAAGAAACAAGCCAATGCAGGGCCACATAGAAATTAGAAAGAGGAAAATAAATTTCATTCCAAAATAAAATTAAATAAAAAGTGTGTCAAAATATGAAATGACATAGATACCCCTTTTCCCTCCCTCTTTTTCTTCTTCTTCTTCCTTCTGCGGCGCCATTTTTGCTGCGACTCACTTCCTCGCGAGACTGTCTCCGAACTCCACGGCCTCGCGCTTCGATTTCTTTCAGGTTGTCTTTTGGATGATTTTCTCACTCTTTTACTTTATTCGCGATTGCTTTTGCCTCATTTTGATAATCGGCTTGATAAATTCGCCAAATGTAGAGATGTGGAACTGTGTATCACTTAGTTTGCGATGTTCTTCGATGTGAAAAATGAGTTCAGGAAAATGCTTGCTATGAATGTGGTCCAATTGAGTCCAACTATGTTTACTCTGTCTCGGTTGACTCGGGTTTGACCCGGATCCGGTCCTTTACTAGTTCGAAACCAGTCCGTGCTCATTTTCATTGTTCTGTAGTGGTTTCTTGATGTTTTCTAGTTGATATACGTAAATATCGTTCTTATGGTTTTTGAGCTGTGAACTAATCTTTGTTACTCTTGGATACGTGACTAAAGAACTTGGGTTCGAGAAGTGTGGTTGTTTCGCCGGGACTTGATGGAGCAGGTTAGCCATTGATGTTTTATGGAAGCATTGTGCGCGTCTGGATTCGCGTGCTTGCGCGGTTGTTTTTTCTTTGCACTTTTCAATATACCGCTGCTTTACATATAATAGTTTTCGCATGTTTGTGATTATTCTTAGTACGAGAAAGTTGAGAAGATTGGTGAAGGAACCTACGGAGTGGTTTACAAGGCTCGGGACCGCAACACAAATGAGACGATTGCTTTGAAGAAGATTCGATTGGAGCAGGAAGATGAGGGAGTGCCAAGCACAGCCATACGAGAAATTTCTCTTTTGAAGGAAATGCAGCACGGCAACATTGTAAGGTAATTTGGTCGCCTTACATTTTTTTATTACTCAGAAGCATAATGCATATTGAAGAGATGCAACTTATGTGTTTCCTAATGAATATGCCTTTGCCGTTGCCAGCCTTGACATTGGCATTTTCTGGATGCTGATTTAATTAGCTGGACTAAAAAAGTTTTAAAGAACCTTTAATTTTTTGTGCTATTCAAGACTGATTTGGCTTGTAGTATAGGACTTGATTCATGGAACATAGGCATTTGATTATCAATGTGATGACGAGCAGCAGCAGGCTTTGTGAAATTATGAAATGGAACTGTTCTCTCTTTGCATCTCTTGAGCTCTGGCTTGTCTTACACCACAAAGGATGCTTCCACCACTTTTGTACACAAGAATTATTTATCCAAAATTTGTGGCATTTCTGATCCAATGTTCAAATTCCCTAGTTTGGCGATTAATTTTTTATCTGTATCTCTCTATAACAGGATACCTCGACTGTTAATGTTTGACAGGTTACAGGATGTTGTGCACAGTGACAAGCGTTTGTATCTTGTTTTTGAGTACCTGGATTTGGATCTGAAGAAGCATATGGATTCCACTCCAGAATTTGCCAACAATCCTCGCCAAATTAAAGTGAGTAACCACACTCTGACTAGTGTCATTCACTTAATGGTATGTTTCTTTCATTTAACTAATAAAAGATGTGATCATTTAACGGTCATTTGCACTGGACATTCCAGCTTAATATCGCCCCATGGTTTTCTGATTAGTTTAGAAAGATTCTTGAAGAAGATGTTTGAGTTTCTACTATTCTTGTATTTCTTAACAAATTCTCTTTAAACCATACCAGGTGCTGAGCGTTATAAATAGCAACCCATTAAACACCTGGCATTTCTCCTTGTCCACCAAGTATTATACGGTGCTTCACAATATTTGTGACTCCATTCAGTATGAACTATGATGTTCACAATTCTGTATCTAAATTTATGATGGTGTGAAAGTCCATGTTTTACTGCATTATTCTTTCTCAATCTTATCCTGATTCTGAAACTATCTACTCCTGATAATGATGCCTTGGATCTATATTTAATGGCAGATTTGTCACATTTACCTTTCTGCAGATGTTCCTTTATCAAATTCTTCGAGGCATTGCTTACTGTCATTCTCACAGAGTTCTTCATCGAGATCTGAAACCACAGAACTTGCTGATAGATCGCCGTACCAATGCACTAAAGCTTGCAGACTTTGGACTGGCCAGAGCATTTGGTATACCTGTTAGGACATTCACACACGAGGTACAGATATGCTCTGTGTTTGACTTTGCTTCCCCAGTAATTGGTGTTTTCTTCACTATTTATTTTGACAAGATAATCATTGTGTTGCGGCTGGTCCAACTGGGGGTGCTATAATTTTGTTCACAAAATGTAATGGAAGAAAATGTGAGAGGAAGATGTGACCGCATATGCAGCAATTGGATGTTGACTGGTAAAATTTCAGAATGGCATAGTTGACGAAAGATGGCCTCAGAGAGAGAGAGAGTATAGGCAAATACTGTTTGGAAGAGGCATGATTATATGTTGGCGTTTTGTAATTATGTCCGATACAGGCGCAATAACTTCCCTTAAGATGCTCAAACACAGTAACTCTGCATGAAATATTAATTTGAAGAATCAAATGCTTTTGAAATGTCATACCAACTCTTGTTTAGATGCTGAAACCCAGTGACTCTTCTTGTTTTACATGAGGTCTGATGCCTTAGATGTACTTTCTTTTTACTCCTAATTTTTTGTGAACCTTATTCTCTTTCGTTGTTATCTCCGTCATTTCATCCTCTTCCCTACTTCTAATTCCCATCCAATAATTGAAGGTGAGGGCGAGTTTTTCTTCATGTTGGAGCTGAACTGCCGTTGCTAAGTGACAAATTATCTCTGTTTTAACTGTTCTACGAAATAAATGGAATAATTTCCTTGGCTGTTTTGTTTCTCTGTTTCTAGTACCTTAGTTTCTCTTCCCTTGTTCCCAACAAAAAAAAAATCAAATCTCTATCTTTACAATTTGGATGTTGAGCATTGTAAGTTGAATCTTGTCTGTCCTTAAGTTGATAATTTTGTGTGCTTCTGTATAGGTGGTAACCCTCTGGTACAGAGCACCAGAAATATTGCTCGGGTCCCGACATTACTCAACACCTGTTGATGTGTGGTCAGTGGGTTGTATATTTGCTGAGATGGTAAATCAACGACCACTGTTCCCTGGGGACTCAGAGATTGATGAATTGTTTAAGATATTCAGGTACCTAACTTTTTAGCCTCTTTTCTTCCAAACCCCCCATGGAGAACATATTTGTTGTGATTCGTCAAAAATCTGGTAATTGATGTGGTCAATTTTCACAGTGACCTCAATTACTAAATCATGATGGTAGTAGAAAGATTTGTTAACATTATTAACTCCTTTCCCCATAGCCGAAAAACAGAAAAGTTATAAAACATTGACTATGTAATTGGTGATCTGAGTGCTGAGTTTTATGATTTCTTTATCAAACTTCAGTCCATAGGCGTGAGTATATCATCAACTGAACATTGAATAGCATTCCTATAAAAAAACCTGAACATTCAATAGCCAATAACATGTCATTGTATTTGGAAATAGATTCTTTTAATCATCTTACAACTCCTCTGGAAAGAGAAAAGGAAGGAGAAGGAAAGGACAAGAAGTTAATGTTCATTAATCACTATGGTTTTATGATTCCATAAGTACAAAACTCTAATGGTTACTGAGGATTATGGTTTCTTTTCTTGTTGATTTCTAAACCTTTGAATGAACAAACTGGGGATTCACTGTAAAATTAGTTGTCTGCTGGTTTTTCACGTTGAAAGTACAAGGTAGAGTAATTAGACATTGGGCCAGATAGATAATTTCTTAAGATTCACTTTTTCCTGGTTGAGGGACATGTTTTTGGTTCCTCTTTCCATTTAGAATCCGTCTCTTCCTTTTTCTGAATGTTGTTTTGGTAAACGTTAGAAAGCGCAAATGAAACTATTGTGTGGGCGCCTGTCCACTCAAAAAGTTTTAGTAGTTCATATTTTGTGTGGGAATAAATGGCTTGTATTTTTGTCATCGGAAAATGTGTCTGACACATGGAATGGAAGAAATAATAGGGTATTCTTCTGAATTAGAAACACTTGTGTAAAGAGTGCTCTTTTTTTGTGTGTGTGTGTGGGGGGGGGG